>CAUYSK010097991.1:0-33500 GCA_963575035.1 Avahi laniger | reverse complement strand
TGACAAGTTACTTAACCTCTTTGAGCCTCAGCTTCCCCACCTGTTAGATGGGGATAATGGTAGAACCCACATGCAGGCCTGAAGAGAGAATGCATAAAAAGCATTCAGCGCCATGCCTGGCCCACAGTCAGGCCTCGGCGATGCCGCCTTCTGCCTTTCCACCCTCTGCAAACCCACTGAACTCATATGGATTCTGTGCAGAGTGGCTGTCAAATCAATCATCTTTATTTACTTCTAGAAAGAAATGTCACAGGGAGATGAAAGGGCCCAGAAATGCACAAACCAGACTGGAAAGTGACTGTGATCTCTCTCTTCACCTGGCAAGTCCTGCTGCACCTCCAGGTCCTGGAGGAATGGCCTCCTCCTCAGAGAAGCCCTCCCTGACTCTTCAGGTGGTCCCCCGAACATGTCGCTTGCTCTGCACAACACACTGCTCTGCCCCACGTAGCACCGTCACCACTACAATTAAAGAAATGATTGTGAGGTACCTTTTGTTGGTTCAACATCTGCCTTTCCCTGTGAGGGCAAAGGACTGAGCCTGTTCTGTTGTCTCACCAGTGTTGAGCACACTGCCTGGCACATAGTTGGATCTCAATAAATGTTTGTTGACGGAATAAATGATTCCAGGCATCATTGCTTAGGTTCCTATCACCTGCCAGGCGTGATTCTGAGTGAGTCGCAGGCATGCTCCCAGCCTTCTGTGTGCACGATTCACAGGCTGCCTTGCTCCAGGAGGGACTCCTAAAGCCACCCTGAAGCGAAAACATGTATGAGTGCAAGGTGGGTTAGTGACTTGCTCATAGCCACCCTGCTGGCTAGCAGCAAATCACAGCCGAGCTCTAAGTATTTCTACAGTCCCTGCTCTTTCCCTTCCATCACTACCCTTCGGTAGTTTCTGCACTTCCTGCGCTCCATCCTCCATGCTCTGTTTTAGCAGGTCTGGAGGCCAAGCTGCCTCTGGGGTATATGGGGTCTCAGGCTGGTATATATTCTGTTTTTGTAGGGAAGTCTGTCTATATAAACCATTCGAGCCACTTAAAATCATGTGAGTGCCATTGTGCTGACTCAACCTCATGTGATCCTGTGAAAGAAATTCTTTGCTGGCCAGTGGGAGCAATCTACCCCCTCAGGCTGCCTGCCTGGAACAGGGGCCCAAGCTCAGGGCCCTGGGACAACCCCATATGTTTGACTCCTTGGAGCTCTTTGGGGCATCTGGGCAACTCCGCGAGGCAGTGGGGCTGAAGGGGAGGAGGTAGACGGTCTCTGAAGAAGAGAAGCAAATGTGGACTAGGATTCACATGGTTCAGACAAGGGGTACCCCACCCGGATGACACCGCCAGCCTCGCCAGTCCTGGACACAAGGAAGTCTCCCAGTGGGCCCCATGGCAGGGGACCCTCCTGCCTGGGTCTGAGGGTCATACTGTCTGGTGGAGACCTGGCAGCCTGAATGTGCACCAGCACCCCAAGGGATTCCGACGTGGGGATTCCACAGATCACACTTAGAGAAATGCTGCTCTAGGAGACCAGGGTGTGCTCACGGTGGGCAGAGCTTTCTGAGAGCTGAAACTGCTCCAGGATGGAAGGGCTGCTTGGGTCTGTGCAGCCTGGTGGCTGTCACCCCCCCCTCCCCCATCAAGTCTCTGAACAGGACGAGGGTGGCTGGCGTTGGAAGGCGACGTGTCCTCCCAAGGGGCCTCCTGATCAGATGGGCCCTTGGCAGGCTTCCAATTTGTCTCCTCCTTGCGGTGCCAGTATCAGCTTTCTGATGCTAAAGGACCCTGGTAATGAGTTTCTATTAAAAGAGCTGAATCCCGACTCTCGGAACTCAATGTTCAGAATAAACAATGGGGCAGAATCCTATTAAAAAAGGCTTCCAACACGGACAAATTAAACCCTTGGGAATGCTGTACAAAGAATACATTTTTCCAGTGTCGAACCAAGATCAATAGAGAAAAACAAATAATTTCAAGTGGGAGTCATTATAATGACACCCAAGTACAGGCAGGGGTTGGGTGCGTTCTTTTGGCCTGAGGACACCCTGGCAAAGATAATGAGGGAGCAGAGGACTGGAGCTCGTCATGGGCACGAGGGGCGTCTGGGTCTCCCAGGCGCGGGAGCGCGGAGGATGTCGCGTCTCATTTGTCTCTGTCTTTCTCTGGAGGAAGGCTAAGCCCGCCAGGGCTGCGGCGGCAGCCTGGGGAGCGGGTGGAAGACCACTGCTTTGTTCACAAGGGGACAGGTCTTATCTCCGCACAGGCCGGGCAGGGAAGCTGTGTCCGCCTCACCCCCAAGGGGAGGAAAGAGCCCCAGATGTCCGCGTAGATGCCTGAATTTTCCCGACTAGGCCTCCGCCCCTCCTCTGCTCTCTCTGCTTGTGACTGTTCTGTGATCATCGCTCTTACCTGATTTTGTTCCCTGGAGCTGAGCATGATCTTACACGTGATTCCAGGCTGATCTCGAGCTCCTCGTTCTTCCTGAAACCTTTCCTGAGTTCTTCCTCCCTCTTCCACATTCGTACTGGCCCAAGTAACCCCCTGGCCCTGGCGGGCGCCTAGTCCTCTCCTGCCTCCCCAGGCCCGGCCCCCCACCCCGGAGCCCGTCCCAGTGCTGTTGACAGTGCTGTTGATTAGCTATGTCAGTGCCCCCTCCTTCCAGGGACCCCTTTGTTCAGTCCAGCTCACCCCACACTCGGGAACAGGGTCCCAGGGCAAGGCCATACAGACAGTGGTGATGGAGCCGGGACCTAAACCCAGGGCTGCAGTCTTGCTCCGTGCAAAGTGCTGTCCCGCATGCTCTGTGTATATCAATGCTTCTGTGCTGCACAGTAGCACACCGGGTCTGTACTGTATTTCTCCCCATTTTGCAGGTGAGGAAACTGAGGTATAGAGAGGTTCACTAACTGGCCTAAGGCCTTGAGCTTCAGCAGTGTGGTCAGGTCTGCTGCCTCCCATCCAGCTTCTCTCCTCTGCATTACACAGGGAGCAATGTGGAGAGCGAGTCCTGTGCAGGCAGACCTGGGCAGAGGGAAGTGGCTCTGTGAAGGGCCTGGAAGCTAGGGCTGCAGTGGGGGGCAGGAAGGAGAGGATGGCCCCAACCTCTTGCTTTCCTGGCTGGCACGGGGTGTGTGCCCATCATCTGGTACCTGGAGCCAGTAGGGGCTGCTCCTCAGCGGCTCCTCCTGCCTTCTCTGGAGATTGCAATTGCAACTGTACATGAGCTCACTCAATAAAGGCCCTGAGAAGTCCTGCAGAAATTTTGCTTTCCCCACTGTCTGCCAGACTACCTGATGGGGGATGGCCTTTCTTGTCACCTCAGAATGCTTCTTGACATCCCATGCCACTCCTCTTTGGAAAGTCCCCTCTAGGCAACATGGCTGGACAGAGAGAGGAGTTAATGACAGAGACATGACATTGTGTGGGGCAGAATCAACAATGTGATTCTCCTGGGTGCCAAGGGAGGGAGGATTACAGGTGAGGAGCAGCTCAGTGGTGTCACATGCCCCAGAGTTGCT
Organism: Avahi laniger; assembly: GCA_963575035.1. Taxonomy (NCBI): domain Eukaryota; kingdom Metazoa; phylum Chordata; class Mammalia; order Primates; family Indriidae; genus Avahi; species Avahi laniger. Next base: position 29,989 of record CAUYSK010097991.1, on the reverse strand, counting down.
GGGGAGGGTGAGGTCTGAGACAGCCCTTAGATTTGGTGAGGAGGAGTCTGCGATATAAATTATAAGCAGTGCCCACCTTGGTTGCTGGTAGGAGTGCAAACTAGAGTGGTGGCTTTGGCAGGGTGGGAGATTGGCTTATCTATTAAAATTCTACATGCACATACCTTATGATGCAGCGATTCCACTTCTCTCTATTTACCTAAGAAATGCTTGCAGAGGCCTGTCCAAGGATGTGTACTATAGCCTTGTTAGTAGGAGTTAAACACGGAAACGACCTCAGTGACCATCGGTAGGAGAATGGCTAAAGGCCTTATGGTGTGTCTGCACTTCAGCAGTTAGGAAGAGTGGGACGTGCTTATTCAAGAGCACATTGGAATGACAGAGCAAGGTGCAGGACGATACATACAGTATGATGCCCTATGTGAAAAAATAAATGTGCCTGTATAGGCCCTTATGTGCACACACATGCACACACGTGTGCACACAGACACACACATGCACTCGCACACAGAACACCTTAGCATGGGGAGCTAAGACAGCAAGCTCTGAAATCCAGAATTTCTTTGCGTTCTGGCTCCACCGCTTACTGGAGTTGTAATGGGCAGATAATCGAACGTATCTGTGTCTCAGTTTATTCATCTGTAAAATATGGAAAATTATATTTCATCCCCAAGAAATTAATGAGAGCATGAAGTGCTTAACTGAGTTAATATGAGCAAAGCACTGGCACGAGTGCCCAGCCCATGGTAAGGGCGAAGTAAGTATGTTTCATCTATTCTAATATGTATATCTTTTTCTCACATCCTGAACCAGCAATCAAGACTTGGCTTACAATGGACAGCTCTTCATTGGATCATGGTTTAATTGGCAACTCTTTTTCTTTCTTGGTAGCCCATAAAATAATGGCGTGTCTTGCAATGGAAGAGCATCTTAGGTGCAATGAAACAGAATGTCATTTCTAGGCGTTGCTTCCTACGGCTCATACTTGGGATAGGAGCATGGCAAGGAAGTTCTGGGACACACACATGCAGCTTATACCAGTAGTTTCCTCCGGGAGGAATGCTGGAGGGGGTGGTGTCGGGAGGCCGGCCGCCTTATCAGGGCTGTCTCAGTGTTTTACAAGCAGCATGTACTCGTGTTTACATGTGGTTTCACTTAGCGTTGCTTGGTTGCAGCCAGCAGACACTAACACTGGTTAACTTAAGCAAAAAGGAATTTATTGGCAGGATGTCGGGAGCTCACAGAAGTGACAGGAGCCCAGAGAAGCAGACTTGGGGAAGGCGGGAGCCCAGGCCTCTCCCAAGGGCCTGACAAGGAGCCACAGCCACCACCACCTTGCAGTGGGGAAACATCTGGTCCGCATGTTGCCATGGCTGAGACAAACGACCTCCAACATTGTCCTCTGTCTCTGGGTCCAGTGGCTTTATCATTCTTTTTGGTTGTCTGTCATCTGGTGACCCCTCCTTTTTAGGCTTGATAAACTCCCTACCTTAAAAGTCTTGGGGGGGAAGTGGCGGAGTCAGCCTCCCACTGTGGACTGAGCCGCAAGATCCATGCGGCCCCAGCACCCTTTGCGGCCAGGGCACAGACACGAGCACGGGTTGGTCAGCTGCAAGCAAGTCATGCCATAAGCTGGGGTCAGGGGCAGCAACTGCAGCAGTGATGCCACTTCTAGGGCCACGCTGGTCGGAAGGGCAGTCCCGGCACCCAGCATTCAGAGCAAGCAAGCTGGGCATCCCAGGCAGCGACGTCCACAGAATTGGCCTCCCAAGGACAGCGTGGCTGTGGTCCTGGTCGTGGCCTGGCCTGCCTGTTTCCCAGTCTTCCCAGTGGGTCTGTGAGCCCCCTCACCTCCTCTGGACTACATCTCCCTTTCTGCTTCAATCCGACCAAGCTGGATTCTGTTGCCGGCAACCCAGAAGCCTGGTGGACGCCTGCGTCACTCCCTCCAGATGCAAACTCCCAGAAGAGATGTCAGGGCCTCTGTCTGCTCCCTGGGGAGGGCCAGGACTCGTGTGGAGCTGGTTTGGCCCTTTGGCTCTTGTAATGGGTGGCAGAAGACCAGAATCCCCCTCCACCAAGACCATGCACCATGGGGAAGAGGCAAGTCCCAAAGGAAATCAGGCCTCTGCTAGTGAGGGGTGTGGAGGTGGGGCTAGCAAAACATGACAAATGTGCACTATCCTTGTTTAATCAAAATAAATAGAATGCACGCTCTGCTCGAAGGAAATGAACCCATTCATTCGTTCACAAACTGACATCGTGCAGACGTAGTCAGGCACTCGGGATGTAACGATGACAGCCCTTCTGGAGCTCGAGTCCGGTGCTGGCACAAGGTAAGTGAACAGACAGGGAGAGCCAGCAGGCCCGGTGCTGCAAAACCAGATGATCCTGTGTTGAAACCCCTCATCGCAGGCAAACTAGAAGGTTGACACCCTGCATCCTGACAAGACAGGCCCCCCGCGTGGCAATGGTGTCAGGGTGGGGGGCATTGGGGCTGAGGGGCTCAGGTGGGCTAGAAATGGATGGCGGTGGCAGGAGAAGGGCCTGGAGCCTGGCCTCGGCAGCTGGAAAGGGGGTGAGGAGAAAAAGGGGGGCTATGGGCAGACTAGCGGGGGCCAGGAGTCTGTAAGCTGCCGGGAGGACTGATCCTTGCGTAGGGACTGCTTCTGACCATGTGTCACGGAGAACCCAAAGGACATCTGCTTAATCTAATAGTGATTTATTTTATCGATAAACATCAAGTGCAGAGGGAGGAAGCCCATGGACAGTGCGGTGGCTCCACAGGGCCACTGGGGCCCGGGCTTCTTCGTGTTGTCCCACGATCCTCGGTCATCGCACAGCTCAAGGCGGCCGTTCCCTCTGCAGCCTCAGGCCTCCGTGCCTGATGGTCCCGGACGTGGAAAGGAGGCAGGGGCAGCGCGTGTGGGAGGGGACCCAGGCTTCCCAGACACCTCTTCCAGACACCTGCCGCTTCTCATTGGCCAAGTCTGTCACAGGGTCCCAGCCAAAAGGGAGGCTGGGAAACGTAGTGTTTCAGCCGATTTGAACAAATGCAAGGGTTGCATCCGTAAGAAAGAAATGAGGAGTGGATAGTGTTCAGAGAGCTGAGTTCACCTCCGGAGGGTCTTAGAGGATTCTCCAGAGTACCGAGGGCTCTCGCTCCCCTCCATGTGACCCCAGCCCCTGCCTCAGGCCCCGTGGCCACCCTGCCTGTCTCAGCACGACCCACACCGCTGGGGGACATCTGGCTGTCCACGGCCCCTCCCCTTCCTCCTTCCAACAAAGGCAGATGGCAGGCGGCATGGTCCAGGGGACCTCGCCCCCTCCCTGCCTGGAAGGCTGTGTCCCCCTCCCGACGCGCTTCCTGTGGCCTGGAGCCCAGCCTCCCTGCAAATGCGATTTGCCCTCCCTCCAACGCAGGGCCCAGAGCGAGCCGGCCCATCTGGTTCCATTTCACTCCATGTTACTCATCAGGATGTGTTTGCCAGGAGTTATTTGATGTTCAGGAAGAATTCTGAAGCTTTTGAAAAGAAGTAAATAAAATCTTTTATCTCTCAAAGAATCGCGAAATTGTGTTTTGCTGAGGATATGGCGGGCGCCCATGTGGGGTCCGGCAGTCCCTGCCCGGCCTGGACCGGCCCAGGGGGCTGGTGTCCCGGTGTTTGCCCTCACGGCAGTCGCTCTCCAATGTCCCTGGCCCAGCTGGCCCTCCCCAGGAGCCCACTCAAAGCCTTTCATGATCCTCTTGCGATGCCCGAATTTGGGAACAGAAGAATGCTGCCGGCGGGGACACCCAGCGTGTCTCTTGCTCTCCAGCCAAGAAAGCTTTTAGAAAGAGCTCCTTCCCACCCACAGCCGTGTCTGGGCCGTGCAGCCTGCCCTGATGAGGCCGTCTGAGCTCTGGAGGGAACAGGACTGCAGCTGGGACTCACGCCCCTGCGTTCTCTGCTGCAGAGGAAGCCGGCAAGGGTGGGAACGGAGCACACGATCGGTCCCAGGGAGACTTACCCCTGATCTTCTGGGGCCCGGTGCTCACAAAGCAAGGGGATGTGGCCTCTCTCTTCCTCCTCTTTCTAAGCTCCTTAAGTAGACAGCGGAGTCTCCTGGAGGTTCGGTCATCCGGAAGGGAGAGGGACACCAGCGCTGCATCTCCGGGCCCTACTGCGGGGTCGGGGTTCACTCCATCCCAACGTCACCTTCTCCCTGGAGTCCACACTGCCTCCTACCTCTTCCCTCCATGCCTTCTGGCAAAGCTGGAATTTTCCCGAGAAGTTTCAGTAAGAAACCAAATAGCTGTTCCTTGGCAAGTGCTGGGTCCTCGGGTTCCTCTGGCCCATGTGGAGCCTGCCCTCCACCTAACCGAGTTCGGGCTCCAGCTGCATTTAAAGCATCCTGCTGGACGGATGGACCAGCACGTGTGGGATCGCTCCCAGGGCAGAGGGAGGTCGTGTCCTCAGCTTTTCTTTCCTAATCGTGCTCGTGCTCCCATCAAGCCTCCACAGCAAGCCGGTCGGTGGGGTGGGGGTCCACTCTCCAGTCTCCATCTGTTCTCCCTGCCGGTGCGTAGGGACGCCGGGGGGCTGAGCACCTCCAGCCCTCGCACAGCAAACCGTGCAATTCACGCAGGTTCCCTCCTCCAGCATCCTCATGACAGCTTACAACCCAGACTATTAAACATTGATCACTCAAAATTTAACATCCCGTCTTCCCTTTGATATCCTCAACTGCTCTCTGCATAAGACAACAAGCCGGCTTTCTGCAGCTCAGCATGAGGGAAGACTTCAAAGCCGCCTTCCCTCTCACCCGCTCCTAGCAGCTCTGGCATTCAGCAAGCAGAACCGCCACGAGGAGGGGATGGGGATCCCTGCCAGCCTCATCTCTGCGACTCAGACCAGTGGGGAAACCTCCAGCTTCTGTCCTGGATTAAGATTCTGGGGGGACTTGAGCACCGTCTGAACCCAAGGGCACCTTGGCTTTCTCTAGAAGCAGCCGTGGGTAATGGGAAGTTATTTAGATCAGGAGTCTCATGGGACTATGTTTGAATCCCTGGGATGCCCCCTTGCCAGCTCTGGCCCCTCAGGAAATGTGTCCTCACCAGTAAAACGGGGGTGATGGTACTTACCCCTCAGTCGGGGCCCTGGAGAGGACCAGCAGTGACAGCGCCTGGCCATTCTGTCTTCCCTTGGAGGATGAGTTTGTGGTGCCAAACAGTGTAGGCATGGTTCTCAGAAGGATGCTTCAGTGGTTTGTGAAATAGGTGATTTTGAACTTTCCAGAAGGTAGCCCCGAACAGACACTGCTGACAGTGATTGCAATCACTACCCTCCTTTCACTCAGTCGGCCCCCGGGGGCCTGCACATTATTAAAACTGTATTAATTAGAATAGCTGCCGTCATGAACACTTCCCATGGACCAGGCCCGGGGCAGAGAGCTCTACTCGCATGGCCTCGCGACAGGCCCGCACTCACCTGCAGGCAGGCTCTCTCACCTGCCTACGTCCAGACGAGGACCTGGAGGGCGACAGAGGGCCCATCTCAAGGAAATGGCAAAACAGGGACTTTAAACAAGGTCGGCTGGACACTAAAGTCCAAGTTCTCACCTCTGTCTTCTAGATGTCCTGGGCCAGTTTAAAGGTGCTCAGTATCGTGTGCATCTGGACTGCACTGACATTAATAAACTGCACCTAGATTCCATCAATGAGCACATGCGTGCTTCTCCCCAGGTGGATGCTAGCACAATCACGTGTGCATACGTGGGATTTAGATGCTCTTTCATGGCTAGAGGACATGTCACCTGACTCCCCGCAGCATCCAGTTTGCTCCTGGCACCCATCTGCAGGAGAAGGTCTCAGAGCCTTGGCGTTTGCATTGGAAAACCTCACGGCAGGGTAGAGTGGAGCTCAGTACCTGCAAGGCAATTCTATTCTAGTTCACAAACCATTTTTGAGATCCTATCAGTGCAAACAGTAGTGCCAAGCCAGAAATAACAAGTTCAGGACACTGGCCCCTCCCCTCATTTCCGTAGCCCTTGAGAATGGATCCTGGCTGCTCCTTCCCTGCAAAGCCTGATGTGGTCTCAGTTCTTCCTAGTGCCACTGTCCAGCCCTGCACGCTGCTGGTGTTAACGGGAAATCTGCTGCCCTCCCTGTGCTGGGAGACATTCACAGTGGAGTATCCTCAGAGCAGCGGGGAGACTGAGCTCCTCTCTCATCCTGGCTCACCCTCTGGCGCATCCCTGAAGCCGGCCACTGGGGCCAGCTCTGCCTTCCGGGGCCATGCAGAGTCAGCCTGCCCTTTGTCAGAGACTTGAGAGCAGCATTACCTCCCCCAAGTCTTCTCTCTTGCAGGCCAAATGGCTCCACTTTCTTTATTCACAAATTCCCCATGTTGCATGGCTCTGAAACCTCTAACTTTGCAGGGGCGAGTGAGCAAACTGGGGACTTGATGAAGAGCTTGGAAGATAGTTGCAACCTTCCAGGAGGGCTCCCGGGCCAGCCGGGGCACAGCGCGGGGCTGGAGAGGAGGAGGCAGGGGCAGCCAGAGTGAGGGGTGACTGGATCCTCACCCCCATCCTGGGTGCTCAGGGAACCCTCCCTGTGTGGCTCAGAGGGAGATCAGAGCGACAGAGCAGAGTCTTTCCTGTTCAGAGCTAAGGACGGGTGACCGGTGTCTTGCCCAGGGACCTACTCAGTGCCACAGGGAAGGTGTTGATGTTCCCTGAAACTGAAGGTCAAGTTCTAGGGCTTGATGGTAGCAATTTCTAAGGTGTCACCTACACTTGTCAAGGGTGACAAATTCTTTCTTTCTTGAAGAAGAGCTCTCGTGCAGTGGTGACGCAGCCTTGCTGAGTAACTTTCAAACCCCTTCAGGTGGGCAGTTCAGGTAGGGTTGCTGAAGTGACCCTGCAGTGGTCCTGCCTCCCCTGGGGCGGGCATCAGACAGGGTCTGAAATCCTATCTGTTCAACAAGCGCTGCTCTGCCAGGCCCCGTTGAACATTTTGTTTGTCATCCTGGCACGTTTTCTTTACTTTCTGTCCAATCCAGAAAGGCTAAGTAATGAGGTGGAAGGAGACCTGGGTTTTGAGTCTAGATTAGGACGTACGTCATCTTCCCTGTGATTTGGGGCAATTTAATTATCGTGTCCGAAAGGCAATCCTTTGTTTGGGAAATGAGGTTAACGGTGTGAAACTTACAGGGAATCCGGAAGGGCTAAACGAAAGGGCATTTGGCAAAGCGCCAAGACTGGCATATAGTAGGTGCCTAGTAAGTGCTAAAGGAAAAGAGATCACTTCCAGATGTGGAGAAGACAGGACATCTGGATATCAGACTGATACCAACTAGCAAATGATCTGCTGGTAAGAGGCTGAGGTTGCCGGCTGGGAGTGGAAGCAGAGAGGAAGTTCTTTGGGTCTGAGAGCTTTGCACATTCATTCCAAATTCTCCAGACCTGCGCTTGCTGTCTGGCTGCGAGCGTCAGCATGCCTAGGACGGCTGCACCACAGGCCAACACAAAGAAGAAAGGAACACCGTTGGCCTTGTCCCAGCACCCTGGGAGGTGGATCCCCACCAGGTAGCCCATCCGCTCACCTCTTCACAGAGCCAGACTGAGCAAAGCCATCCGAGATCTGCTCAAGGACTACTGGGCTCGGCTCTAAATTTGCCCCAGAGATGTAGCGAAGTAACCCAGTCCCCCCCCAGGCACACTCCTGCATGGCTTCATTTGTCGTGACAAGCTGCTGCTTTGGGGAGGTGGGGACTAGAACGGGCCCCCGTGGGTGCTGCAGGAGCCTGTTTCGGAGCCTGTAGCCTCCTTGTGCCCCTGTAGCATGTGAAGTAGGGAGAGCACCGGCTGCCCGGCCTGGGACGACTGGTGTCATCTCATTTAACGCCCACATCCAGCCTGTGAATTAGATGGCGTTATTTCCATTTGGCGATGAAGGAACTTCAAAGAAAAATAACTTGCCTGAGGTCACCATCAGATTAGGGTGAAAGCCTGAGTCTGGCTCCAAAGTCTGTGCTGCTGACACTCACCTGGTTTTGGCCATGTGGAGGCATTAAGCCTAGCACTTTGTGGCCGTGACTTCGTTTAACCTTAACGACGATCTTATAAATGGATATTGTTCCCATTTTTGAGGAAACTCAATCTGAGACTGCTGAAGGGACCGGTTCAAGGTCTCACACGCAGTATGTCATGGGGCTGGGTTTGGAGCCCAGGTCTGACCATCTTCAGAGCCTCAAATGCCAATCGTTACATTAGGCTCTTGATTAAGATTAATTTGTTTATCTGCAAAGTGTTTCTTTGCAGCTATATGGGCAAGTCTCTGTGTGAGACACTCAGGGGGTTACAGAGACGGCTACACCAGGGCCCCTGCCCTGGGGATCTCATCCAGCTTTCCACCTTCAGCCTGATCTTCTTCGTCCTCTGTTGGGAGAAGCCCTGGCCACACTGGCTCTCATCTTTTCTCTAAGTTCATACAGCGCCCAGTGTCTAGAGCTCTCTAGGGGCACCTGAAGACACAGACAGGACAGCTGTGTGGGAGCTGTGCCCATCGGGGGAACAGGAGTCCAGGACTCCTGTTTCTGTCTCAGTGTGTCCTCCACCTGCTCCATGCACTCTCTGCCACGCCACTGATATTTCTCGTCCTCCTGTGGGATTGATACTGGACAGGACAGGCTGGATAGTACTGTGGCAACAAGTAATCTCAAGATCTCAATAGCTAATTGCAACAAGGCATTTTTTTTTCCCGTGGTACATATACTAAGGTGGTAGGCAAGGGACCTCTGCTCCCCAGAGTCACCTAAGGACGCAGGCTGAAACTGGTCCCATCTGGTACCTGCTGCCCCTACCAGGGAGGCAGTGGCAGGTGATGTCGTAAACCATCTTAAGTGGCTCTTAAGAGACATCTGCTTGGAAGTGACACATGTCATCTCTGCTCACATTCCGCTGGCCAAAGCAAGTCATTTGGCCTGAGTAAATTCTAGGTGGACTGGAGGTGCCATCCCCCCACGAGCCTGGCAGGAGAGGAGAACTGGCATGTTCGTGAAAAGCCCCAGTGACCACTGCGAAAGGTGACCACAAAAAAGACAACAAAACCAAAGCAAGGCTATTCAATTCTTGCTGCTGACTATTCTGAGCCTCAGAACTCCCCTGTCTCTTTGTTCACAACAGAGAGTAGCAAATTTTAGAGATGCGTTAAAAACATATTAGCTCCCAAGTGAAACTTTCTCTTTCATGCATCCCATTTAACAAATATTTATTGAGAGTCTTCTATGTACCAGGCGCTCCTAAGTATCTGGAAGACACACCAGTGAGTGAAGCAGACAATATCCCTGCTCTTCAGGAGCTGATGTTTTAGAGGGGGAGAGAGACATCGAACAATAGATATAAAAAATAAGTCAATTGTTTATTGGTAATATGTCAGTATAGACAAATTGATAAAGAAAACACAGTGATATTGTTCAATGTGATTCGATGTTATCAGAAGCACCTGCCTTTCCCTTGGGCTCCCGGGGAGCATGTCTCCTGGCCCTGGGAGCTTATCTGCTGTCCTTATCTCAGATGAGGGCGCGGCTGAGGTCTCTCTTCATCCGGCAGGGGCCACACAGCAGGAGTCTCTCACTGTCCTCCTTCTCCCCTGCACTGGGGCCCTCTTTGTTCCCTCAGTGGCTCACAAGGCCATCTCAGGGCCCAGGGCTCTGTTGCTGCTGGAGGACTTGCCCCTCATCATACTGGAATATTAAATTGCACCTGCATCTCACCACACGTATATAATTTATAAATAACTCTGCCAGACTTGGCATGTGGTGCCTTCTTGACATACTAATGAGTAGATGAAAGTCACTGGAGACTCGCCGTGTGTCGGGCGTGATCCCAGGCGCTTTACGTGTGTACCTGATCTCCTGCAATCCTTCCAGCAGCCATGAGGTTGGACTCGTCCGTATTTCCATTTCACGGGGTGGCAGTCCAGCCTCACACAGGCCGAGCGCTTGCCTGGGCCACGCGATGTCAGGGAGGGGAGCGCACAGGGCAGCCCCTGCTTTTTCTCTCACTACAAAATCACCTCCCTGTTCGGGGGCCATCGAATTAAATATTTATTCATTTTTGACTTTGTAGTATTAGTTTCTAATTTGGAGGATGTGTGTGCTTCTGTGTCTCAAAGATGTTTCTAGTCTCCATGGTGCCAAACGTAGAAAACAGCCCTGCTTCCTCATTAAACAGGTGTCTATTAAACAGGTGACACAGGTGTCTATCACACGGAAAGCTGGTGCCCTTGTCCAGAGCTGATGGGAAGCGCTAAGAAGGTGCCATCTAAGGAAGAACATTTGGGGGGATGGGTCTCTAAATTAAAACACACATACTTTTGAACTCAATAATTCTACCTCCAGAAGGCAGGCTTCCAATGTGCTCCAATACGTGAGTACTGGGATGTTCACTGCAGTGTTGTTTATGTCACTGATGGTATTAAAAAACCCAAAACTACCATGCACTCAACAGTAGGGGATTGTTGAAATAAATGATGGCACACATGTGCAATGAAATGCTACCCAAGCATTACGATGGGTGATTACTAGCGGCCTCTGAGTGGGGAACGGTGGTTGCAGAGCATTTTGTGATGTGTGCACCCAATTCGTGTAAAAGCATCTGTGTATATGTTTTATAAATATGTGATTACATGGGTATAGACTATTTCTGGCAGGAGACATAACAAGCTATTGATGAGGGCTATCTTTGAGAAGGAAGGTTACTTACTCTTCTCCGTAGATCTTTATGCATGGTTTGAATGTTTTTGCACATGCATGTTTTATATTTACTGCTAAAATTTGCCAGCTACTGGCTGCAGGATTCTATGAATTAACTTATCTAATCCATATGATTGTGGGCCAGGCTGTAGTACCATTCCCATTTTACAGATGATGAAACTGAGGCACAAAGAGATTAAGTAACTCATCCAAGATCACTTAGCTGGTAAGTGGTGTAAAAAGGTGGACTTTTGGCTGGGCAGTCTGGCTCTAGGGCCTGAGCTCTTAACCTTGTGCTAGTCAAGAAAAAAAGAAAGCAAGTGAGCTCTGAGGTGGTCCAGCCCTTTTCTCCTCTGCCTGTCACAGAGGGAGCCTTCCTCTTCCCCAGCCCGAGCCCTGTACCAGGCCACCGTGCTCTCCTGTGTCTTCATACCTCCCTCCCTGCTAGTTTCTTTGCCTCTGCCTGAACATGAGCCCGATCCTCCTAGAATCTAGAAAGTTTTGTGCGACAGAGATAGTGCTGTGTGTTTGTGGAGTTCTTTCTTTGTCCAGGACACTTGACTAAAGCACATTCCCGGCTCTCATGCCCCCAGGAGCTGTCGCACACCTGACGCTCACCGGTACAAAGCGAGCAGAAGCGAGATACCAGTTGCCGTCGGAGGCGGTTGAGCAGGTGGGCCTTCCGCCCGCTTTCTCGTGTTTGTGCAGCTGGAGGCCAAGCTGTCCGAGATGGAGGATGGCAAGGTGGGTGCAGCCTGGGCCCCTGGTCATTACCTGTGGGAGGACCATGCACGACAGAGACCAGACCTTCCTCAGGCCGTGATGGGAGCCGGTGCACCTCCATCGGGTGAAGCCTCTGAGATTTGGGGGTTTCTCAATTGCATTGTTCAGCGCTGGCTACCCTCCCCTTAGGGCCAAGGCATCATCCCTGTCTAATCCTTTTACTGCTAAGTCCTTAAAGAAGATGCAGGCCCCGCCCACTGATGGGTGTTGCCCACACCTCCCCTGGGCGTGCTTGTCCACCGTGACCTCCAGTGGGCAGAGTCAATGGTGCCCTTCTGCTTGGGCCCCTACGGCTCATCCTCTTCACTGCTAGGGCTCCGTATCCTTTGTTTTTTGGACACTGCCCTCTCCTCATCCTCTTCTTCCTCGGGGGACCACATTCTCAGTAGCCTTCCCCACCGAGAGGCAGGACGTGGAGTCAGGCATCCCTGACCCGTATCCTGAACAAATCATGCAACCCCTTCCAGGACCTTCGGCCTGTCCACATCCGCAGGGACACCAAGAGCTGGGCTCAGGGCTATCGTCGGGAGTACAGCCTGTGCTGGCACTTGTGTGTTCTCTTCCCTTCTCATTTTCTCTGGACTGTCTTTCTGCCTCACACATCTCTGCCACAGATTTCGGTAATATTCGTTCTCTTCTCTCTCTCTCTCCTCCTCTGAGGAATCGTAGCTAGTCCCACAATCTCATTCACTTCTGTCCAAGTAATCATTATCCTAGTATCTTCCTCTACCTTCTGGCTTATATCTTAAACTGCATAATATTAACATATACATAATTAATTCATCAGTTCACTTCATAATTATTTGTCGAGAACCTACTATGGACAAGATCCTGTGCTCGGTGCTAGAGACAAAACAGTGAGCAAATGCAGACGTGCCCTTTGCCTGTGCAATTATTAGTCTGATGAGGAAGACAGAGACTTTAAAAATAACCCTGCAAATGTATATAAACTTGGAATTTTCACAAGTGTTTTGAAAGAAAGATCTATGAGTCTTTGAGATTCGAGAATTAGTTCTTTGACTTAGTGAATGTGTTTCTGACAGAGGCGGGGGTGAAGGTGAGTGCTGACGGAAGGTTAGGGGTGAATTAGGGGAAGCGGGGGACGACACTCCCGAGAGAGGTACCAGCATGGCCAGGCACCTCGTGTCAGCAGGAAGCGGGTAGTGAGTGGGGAACAGAAGGGAGCAAGCTGTGCAATTGGGTTGCAGGGGGAGTGAGGAAAAGACTGCTCTGTGTCCCCCAAGATCTAGCCTCCTCTTTACTTCTGTCTGGAGAAATTTATTTTTCCTGGGCCCAGGGCTACTGGACTAGAGATGGAATTTACCAGGCTCCCTTCAGCTAGGCAAGGGCCTGCAGCTGAGTTCTGGACAGTGGAGCATGAGTGTTCTGTGCAATCTTCGGGAAATGTTCTTACAGGGAAGGGCACAGGCCTCTTTGTCCATTCATCTTTCCTACTGTGTGAAACTCCAATGGAGTGTCTAGAGCTGGAGGTGCTGTTGCGGACCACGACGTAGAATCCTGCGTGAGGGGTGCAGAGCGACCAAAGGAAGAAGTCTCAGGCTCTGATGACCATGGGCCTGCATCTCCTGCCCCCCACCATTGATGTCTCTGTGTTCAAGAGAGAGAAATGCACTTTTCTCATTTCAGTTACAGCATTTGGGGGTTTCTGTCACTCAAGTGGGATGTAGCCTACACAGAGAGATAGAGGCCTGACAATGCAGGGCTTCGCAGGCCATGCCAAGGCACTTTGTCCTTATCCTAAGCGTGGCGGATGGTAGCGGAAGGGGCGGGGAGCCACGCCCAGTCGCCACGACAGGCTCCAAAGCAGGCTCGTTGTTTTCTGCAGTCACCTGCTCAATTCTCTCGGCAGGCACTTACTGAGCATCTGCTACACACAGGTGTTTCCCCAGGTCCTGGGAATCAAAGAGGACCATGGCACATCCTGTCTTTGAGACAGAGGCAGTCTAATGAGAGCTATAGACATGTGAATAATGATTATGGTTCAATCGACACTTACCGAGCACCAAGGTGGCTACTCCATGGTGGCAGCGGCACCGATAGCTGCAGGATGGGCCCTGCCAGAAAGAACAGGACGACCACCCTCCGCTGTCCCAGCCAAACGCCGGTCCAGCCAGGCACCTGGTGTGTGTCGGCCACAGTGTTGGACTCTGAGAAATGCAGGGTCCGAGGAGATAAGGCCTGATGTCAAGGAGCTCACAGTCTTTTCTATTCCCCAGGAGAGAAGCGCCATGAAAATGATAGACGTGCAGACCTGCCCTGCGGGTCCCACAGTGGGTGCAGGACGGTGTGGGGTGGATGCTCACTTCTACGTGAGGGAGTGAGAAAGGCCACTCAGAGGAACCCTTGACCTAGGTTGGGAAGAACAAATAGTAGTTAGAATGGAGTAGGGTGTGGGGTATTAGGAGTATGAACAATATGTCCTGGGAGTGCTGAGGACGAAGTAACTCATTTGGTCTGTGTCTGGTATATGTGTGTGTGTGTGTGTGTGTGTGTGTGTGTATGTGTAAGTGTATATGTATATGTGTGAATGTGTGTGTAAGTGTATGTGTATGTATGTATGCTTATGGATATGTGCACAGTTGTGTGTCACTTAACAACGGGGATGCATTCTGAGAAATGGGTCGTTAGGTGATTTTGTCGTGTGAACACCATAGCATGTATTTACCCAAACCTAGATGCTACAGCCGACTGCACACCTCGGCTATGTGTTATGGCCTATTGCTCCCAGGCTACGACCTGTACAGCATGTTACTGCACTGAACGCTGTGGGCAATTGCAGCGCAGTGGGAAGTACTTGTGTATCTAAACAGAGCTAAGCATTGACAAGGTACAGTGAAAACATGGTATTTATAATCTTAGGGGACCGCCCTCCTGCATGTGGTCCGCCATTGGTTGAAACGTTGTTGTGGGGCACATGACTGTATGTGTGCATGTATGTGTGTGTGCACACACCCACACATGCATATGTTCAGGGAGGGGAGCAGGGATTAAGGGAAGGCTCTCAGAGGAGGTGACCACTGAGCAAAGTCCTGAAGGAAATATAAGAATTCCTCATATCCCAAGAATGGAAAAACAAGCACCACATGTACTCACTATCAAATTGATATTAATTGATCAACACATAAGTGTACATATAAGAATAACATTTATTAGATGTCAGGCAAGGGGCAGGGAGGAGGAGGGGACGGGTATTTGCATACACAAAGAGTGCAATGCGCACCATCCGGGGGATGGACACGCTTGAAGCTAGGACTTGAGGGGGAGCCAAGGACAACATACATAACCTAAACATCTGTACCCCCATAGTATGCTGAAACAAACAGACAAACAAAAAGTTCCTCAGTTGGGCAAAGTGGGGCAGAGTTTTAAGCGAACGGGGACTGCATCTAAGAGGCTACGGGGTATGAGAAGGCACAGGGGTGTGGCAGGACTTCCGGGGAATTTGAGGCAGTGAGGCAGAGAGGGCCAGGGTGAGGAAGGGCTTGGGGTGAGCTTCAGAAGGAGAGGGGCTGCCCTGTGAAGACTCTGGTAGTCAGACCCAGGCCTTTCTGTTGTGTTTAGCTGGGAGAGAGAGGCCAGGAAGAATTTTAAACAGAAGAGAAACATGGCCAGCTCTGTGTTTAAAAATAATTAATTAATTGGAACAAATTTCCAAAGTGTCCTATAGAGGTTGGGTGAAAAATGATGGTACATCATTCGGTGGAACTTCAAACAGCCACTAAAAACAGTGAAGTGGATCTATCTGTGCTCCTATAGAGCCATTTCTAAGATGAATCGTTGAGGTTAAAATAATGAAGGGGCTATACAGTGTTTGTAGTCTGGTCCTATTTGTTTGAAAGATGTGTGCGAATGTGCATGCATGAAGGCATCTGTCTGTCCCTCTATGCAAGCGTGGATATATCTAAAACGATTTCTGTGTAGGTACACGAAAAACTAGTAATGGTATTTGTGTCTATGGAGGAGAATTAGGAGCACGTGTTGTGGAGGAGATTTACTTTTCATTGTAAACCTTTCGTACTGATTGAATTTTTTTTTTAAAAAATGTGCATGCATTATTTTTCCAATAAATTAAATACATATGTATTAAAATTTTTATTCTTCCTGAAACGTGAATGATGGATTGTAGCGAGGAAGACTTGGGGTAGAGCAAGCCCTTCCCTGCCTCCATCTCTTTGATTAATGATGTCACATCCATCCAAGTTCCCAGTCTCAAACCTGGAAGTCATCTTCAAAGCCCCACCCCCAAGTCTAATCAGTTACTGAGTCCTGCCTGCTCTGCCCCAGAAATCCCTGTCCCCTCAGCCCTGGAATAGACAGATCTATGGACAGAACTGCAAGTCCAGAGACAGACTGGAGTAGGTATAAATATTTAGTATGTGATAATGGTGACATCTCAAGTCCTTGTGGAAAGGATGGATTGATCAATAAATGATGTTGGAAAAAAATTAACTCTGATTCTTAGCTCAGTCATAAGCTAAAATAAATTTCTGGTGAATTGAAGATATGTATATAAAAATAAAGTCACAAAGGCACTAGAAGAAAATGTTAGGTCAGTCTTTACAAAATATGGGGCTGAAGTGGGTCTTTTCAAGGAAAATGTTGAGAGAAAATATTATAGAGAAAAATTTGATAGGCCAGATTATTCAAAATTATTATGCTATAGGCATAATAAAAAAGTCAAAAACAAACATAAAACTGGAAAAAATGCTTCCCAAAATGTGGCATATTAAAAGTATTTATAGGCTTAGGAAAGAAAGGTTATAAAACAATGAGAAAAAGTTCAACACTCCAACAGGCCAATGGGAATAGTGACACAAGAAAAACACAATGGTCAGAAAACATGAAAAAATGTTTGATGTTGCTTTTTTTTTGAACACATTAAAACAGCAATGTGTCACTCACATGTCACAAATATTTTTAATACAGCTTAGGTCCCTATACTGGTCAGAGTTCTGGGAAGCAGTGTCATATGTCACAGGCATTTCAAACTCCGTGGAGTAATCCACCAGCATCTATCAAAACCCTCAAAAATGCACACTTCCCTGACTCACTGAGTTCACTTCTAAGAATTTATCCTGAGGAAATAATCAAGGACATCACAATGATGTTCATCTCAGTGTTGTAGATAACTTCAAATATTTGGAAACCAAAACCCCAAAATCCCCTGGAACGAACAATTGATTAAATAAACTATAGTACATCCAAACAATGTCATAGTAGGTGGCCAGTGAAAATATCTTGGTTTAGAATTACATTTGTACATTGCACTTAGAAGACAGTGCATACAATGTAATCCCTGTTACATTTATACAAACATCCACGCATGATGACAAGGTATAGACAAAAGTCTGACGTTTTCAATAGGAGCTGTTCATGGGTGGAAAAATGATGGATCATTCTTATTTTCTTAAAAAATCACTCTCTATGTATTTTTAAAAATGTTTAATAAATATCAATTACTTGAAAAACAATGAAAATTTAAAAATGTATTTGCCTTTTGCAGCAGAAATAATAGAAATTCATTATAAAAAATTGAGAAGCAAGAATGGATGATGGTTCAGAGGTGTTCATTACAGCATTCCAAATAATGGTGACAACCAGAACCAACCTAACTGTCCAAACCCAGGGAGTGTTTAAATAAATAATTGTTGGATACAATGGAATGCTATACAATCATAAAAATCGAGTTGCAGAAGAATATTTATTAAAATGGATAAATTTTCATAAGAATAAGTAAAGGCAAAGCAGGCTAGGAAAAGAAATGTAAAATGACACACCCTGGTTTGAAAGAAATAGAAAATATTAGAAAATTCTACACCAAAATATCAATGTGGTTATTTTAGCATGGCAGAATTACAGGCAAGCTCTTTTGTTTGATATTCTTATATGTTTTTAATTGTTCTATAGTCCACATGTATTCTACATTTCACATTTTTTTTAAATTGGGGGACTATTAAAACATCATAAATAAAATTAAAAGGCAAATGACACATCTAGAAAACTATTAAAATATATTTGATATTCAAAGTGTTTTAATATATTTAATTTATAAAGGGCTCTTAGAAGTCAAGAAGAAAAATATGAACATCTCAACAAAAAGATTTGTGTGGGATATATAAAGACCATTAAGAAAAGAAATATAATCAGTTAGCATATGAAAAAGGTTGAATATCGCTAGTAATACTTAAAGACAGATGAAAATTTTTGCTCCTTAAATTGGAACCCATTTTTCAAACACTGATAATATCCATTGTTGCTGTTTCCGGGGGTGGGAGGTTGAGATGGAGAGGGAGCCATTCTCTTTCATGCAATAATGCTGCAAGTGTAAACTATTTAGCTTTTCTGGAGAGCAGTTTGGCAGATGGACCAAACACCTTGAAAATGTGAATTCTTTGTGACCCAGGAGTTCAATTTCTAGGATTATATCCTGCGGAGACAACCATGGACATGCAAAAATTTACAGGCAAGAATGCCCTTTGCAGCCCTACTTATAACAACGAAAATGGAGAAACAATCCAAATAGTCAACAATGAAGGTTTGGCTTGGTTGGCAATCACGGTGCAGCGTTACAATATGGTGTGTGCAAGTCCAACACGCACCAAGCAGTCACAACTCACAGATCCGTGTTCAGTTTGCTGCAGCTTCACTGGTGGCAAAAATCTGATGCTAAACTGAAGGGAGGCTTTCTAATAGCCATCGCTTGTCTCGGTTTGTGTGAATAGTCAAATATTTTCTCTTCCAAATATCGTGTTTGATTCTAGGCTGCTGTTGAGACCCTACTGCAGAGGTTTCACAACGTACCATTTTTACCCAATTTTACCTTTCCAAAATCCAGATATTTCTAAATTCTGAAGTATCTGGCCCCAAAGGTTTCACATAATATTCAAATAATGGAATCCCATGAATCATCACTTAAATTCATGTTCTCAGGGACCTTTATTGGATATTTTGGTTAGTGACACTTTTTTTTCTTATTGTTAAAAGCAAAAACCAGTACAGTATAAAGCTATGCAGATTATAACAACGTGTTTTGCTTTTTTTAATAAAAAATATGTGTCTGCAGATTCGTTCAATAGACTAAAGTGACTTAAAAGAATATATCAAAGGCCGGGCGCGGTGGCTCACGCCTGTAATCCTAGCTCTCTGGGAGGCTGAGGTGGGCGGATCATTCTGAGCTCAGGAGTTCGAGACCAGCCTGAGCAAGAGTGAGACGCCACCTCTACCAAAAAATAGAAAGAAATTAATTGAACAGCTAAAAAAATATATATAGAAGAAATTAGCCGGGCATGGTGGCGCATGCCTGTAGTCCCAGCTACTCGGGAGGCTGAGACAGTAGGATTGCTTGAGACCAGGAGTTTGAGGCTGCTGTGAGCTAGGCTGACGCCACAGCACTCGCCCCAGGCAAGAGAGTGAGACTCTGTCTCAAAAAACAAATAAACAAAAAAAAAAGAATATATCAAAATTTTAACAGTGGTTATCTCTGTACGATGAAATTATGGGCAATTTTAATTTTCTTCTATACATTTTTTTATATTCTCCAAATTCTCTATAGTGAACTTACATTATCTTTAACAAATAAATGTATTTAACAAACCCAAACTAAATCTAGGTAATTTTCTGTCACATAGAAACAAAGTCCTTAGAATAAAATGTCAAAGAGACGTAGTTAGGGTTCAAACTCAATTCTTCTGAATCTGACTCCTGCATTCTCCTCCCTCTAACAGGCTGCCTCTAAACCAATGTCTTTGAAAGAATTTCCAGCAGAACCTTCATAAACACTATGTGCAGACAGGTTTCCGTGGGCAAATGCAGATTGAAAACTACAACGTACAGAACTTGCAGCAGGACTTCTCAGGGCCTTTCCCATTCTGAGATGCAGCCCAGCTCCACAGAAGAGGTATCACATGCTGAGCTCCTCCAAGCTATTTGGCCATATTTCTTTTCTATTTTATTTTATTTGTATTTTAGTTCTGGTTATCTTTGTGCAAAATCTTCTAGGTCATCTCGAGGATGTGTTTCACATAAAACACTTCAGAAATGCTAATCCAATGGAAAATTTCGTTCTTAAACTGAGGAAAAATACACAAGAACCATCTCTAGAGTGGTGACAATTTCCTGTGGGAATGCTGACCCTTCACAGTTATTAGCTGTTCCCTTTTAAGAGTGGTTTCCATAAACACGCAAAAGGCTGTGTTGCTGAGGTGGAGTTCTGTGTCCTTTAGAGAGGCCATTTGCCCTGATGTGATTCTGCAGAGAGCCCTTAGCGTGAACGCTGATGGAAAGTCCATGGAGGCAGAACATCGAAGCTCCCACATATACGTCTCCGAATTCCTGGTGTGTGATCAGGAACTCCAGAACCTCTCACCTCCATGAAGGGACTTGAGACATACTCAGAGGATGGAATTTAGTGGAATGAATCCTGGCCTGGGAGCCAGCAACGAAACTGGAAAAGACTTATTTACAGGAGCCTTCTGCATAACCTTTGTCAGTTTGCTACTTCTCTTTGTATTTCAATTACTCCATGTGCAAAATGAAGGGGTCGAACAGGGCGGGATAGCAACCTTGTTTCATCTTACTTCCCAACTTGCATCCATGGGTGGGGGCTTCCTGGAGCTGCTAGGCTGCATCCCTGCTTTGTGAGAAAGGTTGCTGTGATCGATTGCTAATGTCTGCCCTGGGCACAGGTATGAGTAGTGGTGGCATCACTCCTGCCGTTCCTTTGCCACCTCAGAGTTAAGGAACATCTACATACTCTTGAGGACCTGGGACGCTTTCGAATGGACACATGGGAGTCAGCCCCCAAATCTAGCTCTCGTTTCACAGACTCTGGTGATCTTTTTTGTCTCACTCTTTTTTTTTTTTTAGCTCCCTTTCATCTATGAAGATTTTAAACTCTTGGTTTTTGGTTTCTGTAATAGCAAAGTAGTGACTTTCCATGGCAATCTTTTTATACTTCTTTGCTTTCACCCTCTTGCAAGGGATGAAACTGTTTTTACTAAAAGGGAAAAAAGGAAAAAAAAATACATATGTAACAATCACACGTCCGCACCATGTGCAAAAATCATGTGTTTGGCAGCAAGAACATCTTTCTGAGGCCAAATGGCATTTTTTCTTCTCTTGCAAAACAAGCAAAAAAAAAAAAAAAAATCTTACTTTCCCAGCAACTGGTACTGAATTATTGGCCCTCGTAAGTTGCTGCCACTAAGGGGCCTCTCGTCCTGGAAACACACCATGCCGCGAGACCAGCAAGTCCTGGGGGGATCTGGTTGCAGCTGCCTCTCCTGCTTCTGCTTTGCACAGGGATGGAAACACCCAATACCGGGATCGGAGGAGCCACAGTCGTGGGTATTGGAGGGAACTCGATACGGAAGACAGAGAGACAGGAGTGTCTCCTATCAGCTGTGTGACCCGGGAAGAATTCTTTACTTCTCTGAGCCTCAGGCCCTGGATCCCTGGATCCAGCCAGTCACTACGTGCATGTTTATCCCAGAGAACGAATCTGGCAGAAGTCCTTGCACCAGGGAAGCTGATATTCTCGTAGGGAAGGGCAGGTGTGTATGTGTGTGGGTGGGAGGGTTGGTAGGGAAAGATGGACAATAAACTAGTTAGCATTCAAGTTAGTATCAGACTATGCTAAATAATATCAGACGATGGAAAGAAACTCCATCTGATCAGGGGAACATGAAATGCCAGGGTTGGGGTGTCACTTCAGGGAAGATGTCCAGGGAAGGATCCACTGAGAAGGTGCCACTGGGGCAGACCAGGGGTGGGTGATGGGGTATGCCACGTGTCTACCTTGGGAGGTGGGGCTCCAGGCAGAGGGAACAGCAAGTGCAAAATCCTCCGGCAGAAATATGCCAGGTGTGTCACAACGGCAAGGAAGCCCAGGGGATGGAGTGAGTGGGGCAGGGAGGGGCGGGAAAGGAGACCTTATGGGTGTGGGATGCGGGGGCAGGGCAGGCTGGGGCAGCCCAGGGAGGGCTTTGTTAGGACTTTGGCTTCTGCTCTGAGTAAGACAGGGAGCCAAAGGAGCCTGTTACTTTAAGGAGTGATGTGACATCATGGACATTTTAACAGGGACACTTGCCCCCTGTGTTGAGAAGACAGGAGGGGGTGGGAGGGAGGGCAGGAGATTCCTTAGGATCCCTTAGGCTCACCTGTTGCCATGCCCCAGGTGAGAGATGGCATTGGCTCAGGTTAGAAGGGGACCGTGGAGGCGGTGGGAAGTAGCAGACTCTGGAACATTCCGAAAGCCCAGCTGACTGGGTTACTGTGGGAAACTGCGGGGCAATGTGAGAAAAGCCTGAGCCCAGTGCCTAGAATGCAGTGGGTGCTCAGTCAGGGTTAGGTTGTCATCGCTGGTCATTTGGCCAGTCGTGCTTGCCCTCAGGGAGAGGGAAGAACACAGGGCGAGGTGGCTCACCCGAGGGCACCCTCATTCATTCCGGCATTTCTCCGGTGTCTTGGGCTGATTGTGTTGTTATAACAAAATACCCGAGTCCGAGTACTTTATAAACAACAGAATTTTTTTCTCATAGCTCTGGAGCTGGGAAGTCCAAGATCAAGGTGCTGGTAGATTTGGTGTCTGGTGAGGGCCGCTCTCTGCTCCCAAGAGGACGCCTCTTGCTGCATCCTCACGCGTGGGAGGGGAGAACGGCCCCCTTGCACCTCTTCTATAAGGCACTAATCCCATCCACGAGGATTAAGTCTCTGTCCTCACGACTTAATCACCTCCTAAATGCCTCCACCTCTTAATACAATCATGTTGGCGATTAAGTCTCAACATCTGAACTTGGGAGACGCAGTCAGACCGTAGCAACCCGATGCGGTACCCTGGCTGAGCACAGTGGGTTTGGAAAGGAAATGGCAGCAGGAGGTATCGGGGTGGGGCATGCCCCTTGACCAGAGGGGAGTCGGCAAGAGTGGTAGAGAGGGAAATAGCCACTTAGGGGGCTTTGTTCCCCAAAGGATCGCCTTGGAGGAACTAGTTGGTGGAGAGAATTCTGGAGTCTGCGCTTTGGTTGCTTTCGGGAGAACACATTGAGTTACTAAGCAGTAAAACTTGCTTCTTTAAACAGAGTTTGTAGGAGGCAAACTCCTGACCCGGTCCCAGTGACAGAATTAGGCTGTGCGTTTAGCTGTGGCAGTAAGTGACCAGGCATCACCTCCCCGCATCTGTCCACAGGTCCCCGCTTGGTACCCAACTCGTGCTCTCTGCGGTGGAGCGTGGCTGTTGCGCACGCCTTCCAGGGGGGATGGTGGGGCAGAGGACTCCCGGAGGCTGGGCCCGGACTGGCAGGCCTGCGAGGGAACAGAGGGGCACCAGGATGTGGGGGCACCGCACCCACTGTGAAGGTGACGTGGCCCTCCCCCGAGAGCGTGGTCTGGCTGAGCCAGAGCTATGTTCCCCGTGGACAGCAAGGAGATTTGGGCTACGCAGGAAACCATTTCAAACATGTTAATAGACAGAGTTGTTTCAACGTCTTAGAAAAATATGGATTTCTCTTTTATGATAGTGATATGAAACATTCTTTTAAAATGCACTTATGTGAGCTTAAAAATAAGTTGACGAAATGAAGATTCCGGGAGCCGGGAACAACACAGATGGTAAAAGGCTAGCGCTGGCCGAGGGGCCGTGAAGGGCGGTGGAGGTTGGGACACCGCGGCCCGCACCCCCTTCCGTCCAGGGGGTGGTCGTGGCGGCGAGTTGTTTGCCACCGGCGTCGGGAGAAACCCTGGGGCTGGGAAGGCCCTGGGCGGAGTCTGTTGTCACACCTGCAAACTCCCTGGCTCTGGGGGGTCCCACATGTCAAAGGGCACTTTCTCTCCTTTCCAGAGGCTTCCATCTCATCATAAGAGAAGAGATGGAGTGAACAGGATGAAGAGAGAATGTCCCAGGGACACCTTCTGTCGACACAAGAACCCAAAATGTCACCTTGCAGCCTGTTATCTTTCCACTTGCTCTAGAAGCTTCCTTTCTCTGGGGGTCCGACGGAGAACGCTTTGCTCACTTCCCACTCCCCACCCCCACCACCACCTCCACGGATGGCTTCCTGTCCATAAATATTTTAACACGCAGACCTTTAGAAGGCAGAATTCAATGGTGGCCCCCCATGGGTGGCCTGGGCAGGGGAGGGGTGGGACCTCCGGGGCAAGGTGGCCCTTGGATGCCTTCCTCCTTGCCAGTCCCACCTGTGACTCTGCCTTTGAGAGCTGACGGGTGCTCCCAGCACCTATGACCTCGGGGCTGTGTCTGTGCAGAGGCCGTGGGCGGGGACAGTGGACTCCCTGAGGGCCATTGCAGAGGCCACAGGAAGGAGCCCATAGCATGCCAGGCCGGGTGCAGGCTGGGCAGAGCCAGCTCTGAGCCAATGCTGCTTGGTGGATGGGGCATCTTCTCTCCTCAAGAATATGCCATATGCCTAGTCGTCTGGGGCAACTGTGCACGTTTCCCAGCAGCTGTGTGACCTCAGGCTGGTTCCTTCCCCTCTCTGGGCCTCAGTGGCCTCCCAGTTTGGACAGTCCATGGTCCCAGGGTGTACAGCCAAGGCAGCTCATCCGGGCAGGGGCAGAGGGTTCTGGCCTTTTCCCAAGCCCTCCCTGGCCCAGGTGACCAGCAGGTGTCTAACACTCTGGCAACCAGGTAACCAAGGTCAGCAGGTCAGAAGTTAATCATTTCCTCGAAACACCAGCAAACACGTCCCGTTTCCACGTTTACCAGTTGCTTCCACAGGGACAATAACATCACACAACCAAGGCAAGGCTCGGGGAGCACTTTTTTGGAACTAATTTGACCCCAATTAGCCAGATGACCTTGGGCAGTTTCCTGTTCACTGCGGCCTCAGCTTGCTCACCTGTAAAATTAGAGTCTGAGCTTCAGGAGAGCAGTGCAGTGGGTCGTTAGAGAGGCTGGTGTTCCTTGATAGACTCAAAGGCTAGAACGGTGGTCCGAGATGCGGCGACTCATGCCCCAGTCCTTCCCCTCCTGGCATAATCTTTTAACCCACTCCCTCAGCACGTACTCTTGGCCTCCTGCCCCTCGGCCTTGGCATGAGCTGTTCGTCCCGCCCAGCGTGCCCTGCCCTCCAGCCCTGACCCTGGAAATCCTGCTGGTCCTGAGCTCTCAGCCGGCCCACATCTGTCCTCCTCGGGAAGGGACGCCTGCCGTGCTGTCTAGAGCTTACTCGGCCCCTCTGTCCTCTGACTGTGTTAACAGCGAATGTCTGTCCCGCACCCGTCTCAGGTAGCCAGAGGGTGCAGAGCCAGGCAGGACTGAGAGTCCCCAACTTCCACCCAAATTTGTGGTTCCTTAGGGCATGAGCCACACCTTTCCCTGCATCCGCTGCTTCCACGGTGACGGCATGAGCTGAGGCAGGAGCACAGATGGCTTATCGGGGTGCACGGTGCAGGGGTGCCAGGAAGAGCAGACTGCCCAGGAAAGACAGCCAAGACAAAAGGCAGTTGTCTGGCGGGCTTGTAAACGCACAGGAAACCAACGCCAGGAGAGACTGAGCACGCCATTCTAGGAGGATGCGATCGAACACCAGACTCCTCCTCATATCAAGATACAGCTGCATCCAAAGAAGGAACGAACAAAAACGCCTCTTACGGAAAACGAGGGTCCCGCTCTGCTCTGCCCTGCGCCCCCTGGGTGAGCTGCCCACTCGTTTAGACTCTGCCTGCCTCACTCTTCCCTGGTACGGAGTGAAAAGGATGTCATCCCTAAGGCCACGGCCGGTTCTCACCTTCAGCACTGTTGGTCTCAGCGTCCTCCCCAGCGGCCACTGTGCCTGCTCGGGTGGGAGGTGCTCGGCTCCTGTCTCATCAGATCCTGACTGTTCACCTCGGCTTCCCCGAGGCCTGCTGGGTGGGGAGCCCAAGAGATCTCTGCTTCCCCACCCAACCCCTGCCTCGAGCCCAGTGGCTCCAGCTTCCAGAAAATTAATCACATGCTCATTGCCACCAGCGGGTCTCCTTGTTAGCCTATTTCCAGGGTGAGCGGCAGAGGGGAACAGAAGTTAGATTTTGTAGAGCAGGAGAAACCAGCCTGGGGAGATTGCCTGCAGCATGTTTGCCTTCCCTGTGTCCATGCTGGGGCTGGGCTGAGGCGGGTGGATGGAGGGCTGGCCATCACCGGGGCAGGGCCTGGCCTGGTGTGGGTCCTGGGCCCTGCCTCTTTAAGAGGACCCTGGGGCCAAGATTTATTGGCTGCTGCCGCCCTGCTGCTTGTGTGGCTTTGGTATTTACAGGCCTGGGGAAGGCTGAGGGCTTCCTTCCCAGGCCGCGCAGCCGTGGTGAGCTGGAGTTTGGGCAAAGAATGGCTGCCATTCATGCTGGCGTTTGCAGCAGGACTTGGTGTGCAGCCCGGGGAGCAGGCGGCTTTGTGCTTGTAACAGCCCGGGCCCAGGGTGGAGATCCCACCCTGCTGGGTTCAGATGGGGAGGGGACGAGTGGGAGGACTTGTCCCCTCAGTGTGCCATGCCAGGGGCTGGCCAGCGGGCAGGCGGGAGCTGTCAACTGAAGGTCCGCCTTGGTGATGCAGCAGTGAGCAGGGCAGGCGGGATGCGCCCTCAGGGGCCGAGACCAGGAGGGAGACCTGGGAACCAAAGCGGGCCACAGATTAAATGACGCAGGGGCTGCCTGGGGAAGCCCTGAGACAGACAGTGTGTCCTTGGCCAAGGCACTGCCCCTCCGAGTTTCCATTTGCTCGTCTGGGAAGTGGAAATCATGGCGCCTACCTCATAGGGTTTGGCGGGAATTAAATAATGCCATGTGTGCAAAGGCCTGGCACAGTCAGTACTCCACAGTGGCTGGTTCTTTTCCCCATGGCCACCAGTGTCATCGTGAGGGAAGGCAAACTGACACTGTTCTTCTAGCTGTGCGGCGCCGTGGCCTGAGACAGTGAAGACCTCATCTCAAATCTCATCCGTGCTCTTTCTGAGGCTGGGACGCCGGGCATGGCACTTGGGTCAGAGGACACAGTGGTGAGCACCCGCCCCACCTAGTGGCTGGGGCCCCCCCAGAGGGACAGGAGCTATTGTTTCCTGAGCACCTGCTGTGAATTGGGAGCCAAGCCAGGCGTGTTACCAGCTTCAGCACATTTTAAATGTATTATGGCTAACCTTTTATGGTGGAAATGTTCCAATGTATGCACAACAGAATAGTGACGGACACCCTTGCACTCGGACACCCTTGCACTTGCCACTCAGCTTCAATAATGACCGACGTTTGTCACTCCTTCTTTCATATCCTTTCTTCTTTCTTCTGCCTTTCTTCTTTCCTCCTCTTCCTCCTCCCCTTCCTTTTCTGTGTTCTTTTCTTCTTCCCTCCCTCTGTCCCTGCTGGAATATCTAAAGCAGACCCCAGACATTGTATCATTTTACCTATAAATACTTTGCTATGTATTGCACCAGTTTTAAAAAAATTAAAAATAAAAAAGAAACCAGAAAAACTACTACCATAGGTAAAAAAGTAAACAATAATTTTGATATCACCTAAGAACCAGTTTGCATTGTCTCATGTAATCCTCCAAATAATCATTTAGAATTAAAAATACTGTTGCTCCCATCTTTCAGATGAGAATCAGAGCAAATGAAACATTAAGTAACTTCCACATGGTCCCTCCGCTCAAATGACAGCCACACAGCACCTGTCTCCAAGACTTGCTCATTTCTTTGTGCCTTTGACAAATATTGTTCTGTGGCTTCTTTGTCCCAGTGCTGCTGGAGGTCCTTGGGGTCCAGCAATGAAGCAAACAGTCTTGGAGTTTATAGGCTACACCCCTGCTCCTCACAGTGCGGTCCAAGGACTAACAGCTCCAGCATCCCCTGGGAGCTGGTTAGAAGTGCAGACCTGCAGCCCTGCTCTGGCCTTGTACGATTGGAATCTGTATTTTAATAAGACCAAGAGATTCATTCCTATGCGCACTGAAGTTTGATAAGCACTGCATAAGGCCACAGTGCTCACCCCGGCTGCATTAGTATCTCCTCGGATGCTTTAAAAAATACTATGCCCAGGGCCCACACAGAGCAATTCAACTAGAGCCATTGGTGATGCTTACAAGTTCTCTGTGCAGACAGGATTGAAAACTGCTGGCCAGTTTGATTGTTTTAAGGATAAATGAGCTAACTGAGATAAAATCTTTAGCAGAGTACCGAGGACACAGTAAATGCTAAATTAATGCTATGTATTTTTTCCCCTTTGCTGTCTCAGTCTTGTGCTAGGACCTCCCACAGAGCTCATGTTCTTGGGTGGCATATTGCCTTTCCCTGGTCCAAAGACATTCTTTGGCCACACGAGCTTCCAACTGGAGTGTCAGTCTTTACTGGGAAAGCCCAGAACGGTACACATGGAGCCTCTCTGTGGGAAGTCAGGCTGCAAGGAAGACATGAGCGTCTCCCCCTCGTGACCCGGGCTTGCTGAGCTGGGCTGAGAGCTGCAAACGAAAATAAATAAGTAAGCGAGGGCTCAGCCATGTGTGCAGAGAGCTTTTCTTTCACTACGCCGAATCCCAGTCCAGACGTTATCTCATCCTGCTCTCTCCCGCCAGGTGACGCGGCGTGGGGCAGGTGCCACCAGCTGAGGCTTACGGGGCAGAAGCTGTGGTTTGAGTCATTGGGCAGGCAGGAGAGGGCTCTGACCTTGGGTCCTGGGACACAGCAGCCTGGGCCCAGCCTGGCCACCCTCTGTGGCCTCAGGGGCAGGAATGCTTTCCTGCTGGCGGTGGGATTGGCAGGATCCCATGGAGGAGGGGTAGGCCCGTGTGAGGTCCCTGTTCTCTTCCCCTTTTGCAGGCTAGGAGGACACTCTGCATGGGGTTGTTTACAGGCCTGTAAATGAGCCACAGACCACGGGGGAGGATGGAGCGGAGTCAGAGGTCCTTCTGTGCGAACCAGCAGGAGTCAGGTGTCCTGGGAAGCCCAGCACTTCATGCTGATGGAAAGCACTGCTTTATAAATGGGAGACTGGGGTCTGCAAATGGGGAGGGACTTCCTAGGGTCACAAGGGCTGCTAACAAGATCTGTGTTTTCTCTGAGATCTCAGAGTCGGGGCCCAA
This sequence comes from Avahi laniger, assembly GCA_963575035.1. Classification (NCBI taxonomy): domain Eukaryota; kingdom Metazoa; phylum Chordata; class Mammalia; order Primates; family Indriidae; genus Avahi; species Avahi laniger. Next base: position 1,387 of record CAUYSK010097991.1, on the reverse strand, counting down.
ATGCTGCCCTGGGAAATGTCCTTGTGTGCCAGGGGATACCCACGCCCCCAGACTTGACTCTTCTCAGGATAGATGAAAGGAGGCAAGCAGGCAGAGTAGGGAGAGGGGACTTAGGGAAAACCTGGCTCTGGTCTTACCTTTGTTGCTTGATGGGAACTTAGAGCAAGTCATGTCACCTACCTGTGTCTCTGATTATCTCACCTTTCATATGGTTGATACTACCTGTGACCTCCCAGTGGGGCTCTGAGAAGTCTGAATGAGAAAGTGGATTGTGAAGAGTTGCCCGGATGACAGGTGCCTCCTACGGGGGGGTTGAGCAGCATGCACAGGGCACACGTGCCATCCCTCCTCACTGCTGCACCCACGGCAGACATCGCTAATCGATCACAGCAGTTTTCCCTGCTGAGTGTGGACGCATCTCAGTCCTTCTCAGTCCAGGATGCTGCAGGCAGCAGCTTCCATTCTAGCAGAGCTTCGACTTGAATGAAATCTGTCCTCTATCCTTACATTGTCCACTTATGGGCCCCTGGCCGCGGGCAGGGTGTGCAGAGGATCAGTCAGAAAGAGCAGGGCCAGGAAAGGAGCCACTGGGCCAAGCAACCGCCTCGCATCCGGGCCTCGCCTCTGACCTCATTCCGAGCGGGGTCTGTGTGGAGATTGTTTCCACTTTTCATGTAAGGAAACTTAGGCAGGGAAAGGTTGCAGTTAAGAGTATGCAAAGCTGGCTTTGGCACCCAAGTTTGCCAGATCCTTAAACTCCTCAGGCCTTGGGCCCCTCTCCTGAGCAGGGTTGGATTGGGGGTGATCTGGTCTGGTCCCAGCACTCAGGAGCAGGACACCCAGGTCCTTGTCACATGCAGGGAGTGAAGCTGCTGCGGGAGGGCTGGGACGGGAGACTGAGGGAGAGGCAGATGGCCTTGCTGGCACCCCAGAGACAGGGCAGAAAGCAGGGCTCAGATGGGCACTCCAGACCCACCCAATCTGCCAGTAGGTTTGGTTTGAGCAGGAAAATTTTAAAATTGGGAGGTACGTAAAATTCTGCATTTCCAGCTTCTCTTGAGAGACATCAGATGTGCTGTCGTCCCTGGGCCTGCACGGACCTGGGTGACAGTGGGCAGGAGCTGAGTTAGGGTTGCCTCGTGGCATCCCTGTTTTTCTGCTTTTACAATCACTGGAGCACGTGGGTTTGAGAGTCCTGGGACAGAGCGCAGAGCCGTGGGCGGGAGACCCGCTCTGTCATGCCCTCTGATGACATAATCTCAGATAACTCCCTGCCCCTTTCTGGACTTCAGTTTGTCCACCTGTGGCTGAGACGCGTGGACTCAGGAAGCCTTGTGACTCAAGCTGTGGTCCCCAAAGCATCCACATCGGCATCCTCTGCGAGGTC
>CAUYSK010097989.1:0-40625 GCA_963575035.1 Avahi laniger | reverse complement strand
TCCTCCCCCTCTCGTCCTCAGGTTGACTCACAGGAAAGTGCCATTTCTGCAGGTTCAAATGGTTGAATGTCAGAGATTTCACATGGTTCCATCGCGACTTCTGCTCCGGCCACTGCTACAGTGAGCGATTGATACGCAGATGGCAGCCATCCCTGGTCACACAGATGCTGAAGTGAGCTCGTTCTCCTGCTGTGTGACAGAAGAAAAGGCTGCTTGTCCCCAGGGCTTAGCGCTGGGAGCCTGTAGAGCAGCCGCCGGGTGATTTCTCTGGAGTCGTCTCATAGGTTCACTATTGGCAATAGTTAATGGGAAGGGGACTTGGGGACCTGGTGCTGAGGTTGTCTTTTACTGTTCTTCAGAGCAAAGTCCTGTGCACCTTGACAGGTAGTGCGTTCACCTTCCACGTTTGAAGGCACGCTTGCTCCTGTCCTGGCGGCCGGCCCATACCTTGCTGCGGCGTCGGTTTTACTCGCTGCCTTTCTGACGGGCTTCACGGTGTGAGACCCGCTCTGTCCACCCCAGCCAGCCCTTTCTTCTTCAGTGGTAAGAAGATGCCGCATTCTAACCCGGTTTTTCTTCTCCTACTTTCTTTTTTTCTTTCCCTTTGCAAAGAATGCTTGTGCAGAGGCTGGGGGGCTGCAAGGTTGTGAAGCCATGGAGACCTAACCCTGTGTGTCTGGCAGACAGGGCCCGTGGAGCCGCCTCATTCCACGTGGCCGTGGCGCCCTGCTTCCGTGGCTCGCGGGGGCCGCCCTCCGGGGTGCGCGGTGCTGTGTCTCGGCCTGTCTGCCATGTTCCCTGTCACTCTATTTCTCTCATATGGTACAAACCCACCTAGAGTAGGTTACATTTAATGGGGTGAGAAAAATCCACACTGTAAGAGAAAAGTCGCAGGTGAGGTCAAACTGCTTCCTCCCAGGAGAGAAAATGATTTTCTCCTCTTTGGCTCCCACACTGAGAATTCATACAAAAGAGCTCTTTTTATGTTTGATGTATTGCTTTTAAAAAACAAACCTTTCATGTTTTTTCATTTTTGGTTCATACCTCTTGGCCGACCCAGCAGGAATTTGGCAGTTGGCTGTGCTGCTTCTCGCAAATGCTGCTCAGGAGATTGGATGTGTGGGCAAGAAGGCTGGGGCCTCTCATTCCGGTTTGCACATATTAAGGGACTTACTGGTTATTGACGCTGGTGGCATTTGTGGACATTCCTTATATGATTCTTGCTACTTGGTGTATATTTGAAATTTTTTATACTCGAATGTTTTTCTTTTTTTTTTTAAAGATGGGTCTCACTCTGTCACCCAGGCTAGATTAGGGTTAGGGTTAGGGTTTGGGTTAGGGTTAGGGTGTAGGCTGGAGTGCAGTGGTGCAGTCATAGCTCACTGTAGCCTCAAACTCCTAGGCTTAAGCGATACTCTTGTCTCAGCCTCCCAAGCAGGGGTCTTGCTATGTTGCTAATTTTTTATTTTTTTTCCATTTTTCTTAGAGGCAGGTCTGCTATGTTGCCCAGGCTGGTGTTGAACTCCTGGCCTCAGGCAATCCTCCCGCCTCAGCCTTCCAAGTCATCAAGAGTACATTCTAGGGTTGCCTAAGGCACAGTGAGGTGTGTATAGATTTTGTTTGGGGCAAGCCTATACATTGCTGTTTTTTCCTATGATTCATGTCTCAAAAGGTCTTCGATAAGACCCACTGTAAATACAAGTAAGCTCAAACTAAGGCACACCTTCATTTGTCATATCATTCTGTTCTGTTTAGTAAGTACATTGTCCAACACCCAAATTCTTTGCTTTAAAAAGAATCAGAAGCCACACCAGTGCCAAATCAGCATAGATAGGCAAAGTGTTGAACAGAATGGCTTAAGAAAATTCTGCTGACTTCATAATTTTCCTAAATGGAGAGAACACCAAAATTCTGCCATCTCCTGCTTCTAGAAACTCAATTACAAGCTGATGGAAGTGCTGCCCTTCCGGAATGGTTACATAGCGTCTCCTGACCCGCCATGCAGCGTAGACGCCCCCCCCTTGGTGTCTGAGTCAGGTGGGAGCATTCCTACCTCCTCCTGCATCTGTCTGTGTGGATGGGCAGAAATGCAAGACGCTGGGAAAGGCAGCCGAATACAGAATATGTCGTGGTGGTGGTTTTCTGTCTTCCGTCTGAATAGAGGAGCCAGGATAACACCATAGGACCCTACTTCATAATCGTGCACAATTCAGGGATCGCTGCATTCACCCTCTATATTAGCCAACAAACAAACCCACAAAAATGTTTTTTAATACTAATACCCAAGATGGGCAAGGAGATAATGAAAACAGGTACTTTCAAACTTCATTTAAACCCTGGTGGGAGTGTAAATTAGAACAGCCTTTGGAAAAGCACTTTGGTAGTAGCCATTGGGAATCATAAGAAGTTCATCCCCTTGACCCAATGATCCTGCTCCTAGTAATCTACCCTTAAGAAATAATCAGGTATATGGGCAAACCCACACTCATGAAGATGTATAGTTGAGTCCCTTGTATATAGTCACTTGATGGAATATTGTCCATCAGCAGAAAGATTTAACAAGATATAGAAACAGATCAATTAAAGTAAAAAGCAGGTTTAAATTAATAATTGACAAATTAAATTCCTAAAACATGCAGCTGAAAAAGGACTGGAAAATGTGCAAAGTGGCAATAGTTGTGTTAATATGAATGGTTAAATACTCTGTTTCTCTTTTCCAGGCTATCTGTGGTGTGGTTATTCTCATAATTTTTTAAATTAATAAGCTAAATATCCTACATATTTCTGACCATGGTAAAGGGAAACATTAATTTAATCTTCACTAATTTAGAATTTATGATTATTTTCACACGGATTAAATTGAAATTTCCTGGTTTGTGGGCACAAACAAAATCAAGGGAAACATTTAGGGAAGATGTTTAAATTACTTGAACAGATCAAGCCCCAATTCATACTTTAGTGTAATTTTAATTAATTGAGTGTATTGGAAAGAAGTAGAACTGTATTTTAAAAATATTTTTTCACCACATCAAGACTGCAGCTTTCTGACTTGCTGATCTCACTGTGTTTGTAACATTCAGTGGACGAGGTGGGGTGTTTAGTCTAAGAAGCAGAATCAATCAGGTGGCATGGGGCGTTATAGGAGATAGGGCTTTTGTTGCCTTTTTCTAATAGGATTATAGTTGCTAATTAGAGGGACTCTCACAGACCCACTAGAACTTTCTTAATCGAAGAGTATGTTCCTGATCTTTTCCTCTCCCAAAAGGTGCCCTACAAAAACAACAAAATCCAACTAGTGGCAATTAAAGAGCTCTGGCACGTGACTGCACCCCTGTCTCTAGGAAATATGAGTTATTCATCTTTACCAAAGAAGTTATTCATCCTCAGTAAAAGTTCTTTTGAGTTTTTATAACTTCAGGATCCTTTTAATAACACACTCATTTCATATAATAATATCCAACTGTAATGTAGCCCACGAACCTCTCTCCCGGCCCCTACCCGCACGTCCTCCTCCCACGCTCATTACAGACCTGGTCTGGAGCAGGAACTTTAATCTTCCTCTTTGCATTTTAATGCTTATCGTAAAAAACGTTATGAGAAGTTCCAGGCAGTTTCATTTTGTGAAAGCACACCCAGCAATCTTGATTTCGTTAGAATGTTAAGCTCCGTTTACTGCTCTTGGCTTTATGAGGGTCATTCAGTGGGCCAGCGTGTAGCAGTAGGTCTGGAGGTGTGTCAGCCCTCAATTTCCGACGGAGAAGCCACCGAGATCCCTGCCACTGACAAAGGGTCGCTGTGCTGTGCCAGGGTTTGCTCTGCTCACGGGCGTGCCCTGCCCAGCTGTATCGCGAGCCCAGTGCACCGTGTGTGGGAGTGAGGCGCGCCCATCAGTTGTGCCAGTTGTGTGTGTTCCTTGGGGATGTTGTGCTGGACGCCTCACCGTGCATTTAGCATGGGTGCAAGGAGGACCCACGCACAGTGCAGCTTCAGGAAGACAAAGTACCATCTCTAGGAAATACCTTGGTTTTATCTTTTATGGGGAGTGGCCCAGCGGTTATGTAGAGGCTCGAGGGAGTGCAGTGGATCTAGCAGAATGGAAATGGAATAAACGTATGATCAAACTTGAGCTGACTGGAGCGATGCAAAGCAGAGGAAGTCAGAACCAAGAGCAGTGTCTCTCCAGGGAGCCCCAGCACCCTTCCAGCGGCCGGGCCTGGGCGTTGTGTCAGACAGGGACAGTGACAACCACCAGTGTCTACACGGCCCTTGATGGCTTTACTTGGTGTCTTCACAAGCCTTTTCCTGTCATCTTACTCTCCCTTAGGGTCGGTGAGGTAGCAAGGAGAAACAGGAGTCCTCTCTTTCCAGAATGTCATCGCAATAGAGTATCTCAGACAAGGGTGGGGCGTGGCTGGTTGGCAAATGGCCTTACCTGGAATATAGGAGCTATCTTCTGTCCTAGAAGAGATGCCACCAAGGAGCCTTCCATCATGTGTTTGACTGTGGAAAGGCAACCAGGGGAGGGACCAGTGCTGGCCAGATGTCCAGTGTGCCTCGTGCCCTGCTTGGGGCTCCCGTGCTACGTGACGTTTATTCCTCTCAAGGCCCTGTGCAGTGAGGGCTTAGGGTCCCGCCTTATCTACGAGGAGATCGAGGCTCAGCATAGGCAGGTGACTCCCAACGGTGTCCCCAGCCTAGTGCCTCCACTGGCTTTTCTGTGACCCCCGGCTGTCGCAGGGGATCCCGGGACCAGCAGCCTGTCATGGTTAGGAAGGAGAGGTGTGGCCATGCCGGGCTTCAAATGGCCCATGGAGAGGTGCCTCGTCCTCACCCCACCGTGGCCCTGAGGGGCTGCTCTTGGAAGAGCATCTGAGACCGAGTTAGACCAACACTCAGAGTGGACATGGCGGGGCTGAGGCAAACCGACACCCTCAGCCACATGCTCGTGCACAACCGTTGAAAAGCCTGAGAAATCCATGTCTGCGATTTGTTCGGGGCTTCTTGGCTCTGATAAGTTCCAGCTTTGAAATGTGGCTGAACACGGTGCTGTGTGTAGATGAAATTATCAACTACGAAGCCGAGCTTTATTTTCCTTGCACGTTCGCGTCTTCCCGCGCACTTCAGGTCTGCCGCGCCTCAACCACCCCTGTTGGAGGGAGCCGTCTCTGCCTAGGCTCTGACGCCTCGGTTGTCCCTCCTCACGTGGCCTGCGAGGCCGTACACTGATCACCATCCCTCCCGTCAGTGACTTTTCTCCCTGGTCTGATTATACATTCTGTGAGAATGCAACTTAGCTTACCATTTCTTTGGATTTCCCATATAGCTAAGATGGCATTTTAATTATTAAGAATCCGGTAAATAAATATATATTATGAAAACCTCCACCCTACTCCCTCACTCTGTCGTTTCAGATGGTTCGAGATGCTTCCCTCTCCCCCATTTTTTAGGAAAAGTGAAACAAAGAAAATGCATGGAAAAGATTTATGTATTTGATTGGGGGAGGGGGAAATTAAACTTCTCATAATAGTTTTTAAATTAAATTTTGTGCTCGTCCAAATCCTTTCCTTCTCCACCCCTTCCTCTGATATTCCCTCACTCATTAAAGCATAGGATTTTGATGGTATTCACAGGGAAGCTGATTTACTGGAATAAAGAAGTTCTTTAAGTTTTAAATTTTGGAACGTTCCCAGTGTGTCTGAACCTGGGTTTCAGATTTTACTGGCATTTTGTTGGCAGGGCCGTCTTTGGAGCCCTTCCTCATTTGAGCGTGTTTCCTGACACCTTTGGCGGTATGGTCCTGTGTTTTTTAGATTTAAAAAAAATGTTTAAATAGAAAAGCATATATAAACATATACAGAAGATTGATTATAAGATGTCAAGCAAAATAAAAGGGCAGCAAATGCTCTCACAAATTAGCAAACGGGACGCGTTTCTTTTTAACAGGGCAAGAAAAGGCAGGATGAAGACAAAGAGACCAGGAGGAAAGTGTTTCAGGAAACCCAGGAAAAGACGACTTTTCATCTGGGCCCATTCTCCTTTCCTCAAAGAAGTGTCCCTGTTGAATTAGGGGACAGGATACGGCCCTTCCCACCACAGTGAGCCTGTGGTCGGTCCCTGCAGTCATCCTGCCGCAGACGCACACAAGCCAACCGAGACGAAGGGAGACTCATGGTGGCGGCGGCTGCAGGGGCCAGCCACAGAGGGCAGCTCTGCCACTGGGGCCCCAAGGGGTGAGGGAGCAAATAGTATTTCCCGGAGACCCAAAGCTGGGTAGGATCCGCTGAGTCCTAACACCAGCATCCTACTTCATGGGGAAACCTAAGAGCGTTTCTACGAAGACCAAGAACGAGGTCCAGGGTTTGCCCACCATTTCCACTTCTACTTACCGTCACCCTGGAGATACTGCCCCATCCACATGGACAGGGGGCGTCAACTGGAGACATAAGAATTGCAAAAGAAGCAGAACTATCTGTGTGTGTGGATGATATGGTAGCACATCTGCTAAACCATAGAGAATAAATGACAAAACTAAACCCAAACAATAAAAGGATTCAGTAAAGGAGCAGGATATACAACTTCCTGCCGGCATTGAACCCGACCAGAAGCCGGCGGCTCCCCATGGGCAGAGAGTTGGGAGAGGCGGGTAGAAAGTGGGATGGGGGGATGGGGGGTGGAAAGTAACCAGGTGAACGAAAATCTGTTACAGAATTGGATTCTGAACCAGGTTCAGTTCACAGGGGCCATAAACGCAGCGTATCGTGGAGCAAAGCCCTGCCTTGAAGAAAGAGGCCCCTTGTCCCACCGAGTGGAGAGTTAAGCTGTCTGAGCATCCCGGGGGAACAAGCGGTGGCATGTTGCTTGATCCTGTGGGGTGGGGTGCAGGGCAGGCTCTGGAGAGAGGTCAGAGCGAGAGAGGGAAGAAGGAAGGTGATGTTCAGGGCAGCAGGGTGCTGGAAGCAGCTCTGGTTCTGAGGCCAACTGGCAGGGCAGGAATTTCTTCCTCAAAATTGCCTTGAAGCGAGATGGTATCGGGTGGAAAGAAAGGGCCAGTGCCTGCCCAGTGGCTGGGTGGAGCTTCCCTTCTGGAAGAAGAAATTTGTGACCTTCAAGTTGCTTCGTTGGCCGAGATATTTTGGAGGCCCCTTGACTCTATAGATAAATAAGCTTCTGCCCTTATTTTATGTGGATTGGGTAAGGAAGAGTTAGCGCATTGGAAACCATGCATACAGAGCAGGGAAAATACCGACTCAGATGCAAAAAACAGAGCTAATGAACTTCGCCACTCATCTGGTGGTGTTTAACTTTTGAAAATTTAAGATGACTCTCTTTGAGTTCTCAAAAAAAAAAAAAAGCAATAACCCTATTTTGATTTTATTGTTTGGGAATAAATTTCCAGGACTTTCTAGAAAGCCTGGTAACACCCAGGACTGTTAAACTTATACAAATGCATTTTGAGAGACTGGGAGCATTTCTATGTTCAGACTTTGTGTGATAAAAGCAAGAGATTCTTTCACAGTGAGTCAGGGGACGGGCCCCTGAGCCAGGCAGACTGGACGAGCTGTGCTCTGATCTCAGCAGGCCGCTGCGCCTGTGCAGTCCCCACTGCTCAGCAGGAAAATGAGGCCACAAGGTGATGACAGTCTCTCCAGAGTCATTGGGACATTGAAATGAGAAAAGTGTTCATGCCAAGGACCGAGTAGGTGGTTGGGGGCTTGTTGAGGTGGAAGTCAAGGGTGTGTGTGTGACATGCACACTGGCCCCCAGCGTAATTCGTGGGGCTAAAAACTATGCAGCCTCGACATCTGGGGATCATGCATGAAGCCACTGCAGGGGACAGAACACTAACAGGGACTTGGACATACGATGTCACCATCTTGCACACGATGGCACTCTGGTACTTTCTGTCTGGCTGCCAGTTCCTTGGTCCTTTCCCCCTTTTTTCCTTTTCCTTAACTACCAGTCACCAGCTGTGGCTTTAGAAAATAAAATCTCTGTTTGTAGGACTCTTTCTGTGCCATCCTAGTGGATATGGAAATAATGCAATGCTTTATTTCAGCAGTTGAGTTAGCCAGAGGGGAGTTACTGCCTCCTTGATGTTGTGGCTCTGGGTTTTCCTTTTTAAGAAACATAGTTTTTGGAGCAATGGTTTCAGAACTCTCAGCCTTTGGACCAAACCCAGGCTCTGACTCTGGAGATGGAGATTCAGTAGATCTGAGAAGGGGCCTTAGCTTCGATTTGGTTTGGTTTGATTTGGTTTTGTAAAACTCTGCTCATGTGAACATTGTTTGAGGACCTGGCTCTGTTGGCAGCTTTGCCTGGGTGATCTTGACGACACGGTCAGAAACCCAGGCTTGTCGAGGTGGGTGGCTCCTAGCAAAGACTGAGTCATTTGTAAAAACTGAGCAAAAAGTACAATGCAAAACACCTAATATTTTCTTATTTGTTTCTGAAGTTTTAATGGTGACAGTTGAGGAGAGTCTTAAAATGTTTTCCTTTGGGATCAGTCTGACACCCCCCACCCTCACACCCCTGTGCTCTCCCCATGGGGCATGCTTTGTGGAACATGCAGAGACCTGGGCACCCTGGGCTGACGTCTACCAGACCTTGAGAGGGTCAAGCATCCACCTTCGTTAAGGTTCTCATACGTCAGTTCTTTAATGAAGTCCACTTTAATATAGACTCACTGTCTTGCTACCCATGTGTCACAAGTAACTCGCACAGAGCTGCAGGTGTTTTTAAAATCACTTCAAGAAGAAATAAAAAGTTTCCTTTGGAATTGTCCTACAGGACCATTGGCCAAATTTAGTCTTTCTGGGAAGCACTACTTCAGTAGAAAGAGGATGGGCTCATAGAAACGAAGGAAAACTTTCAAATTTATTTTAATGAAGTAAATAATATTGATACTTAAATCTGTTAAAGACAATACAAATGAGCCAGTATCAGTAATGAGCATCAATGCAGAAATACTAAATAAATATTAGCAAATGGAATCTAATACCTTATTAAGAAAATAATAGACCATGGCCAGATGTGATTTTTTTTTTTTTTTTTGTCTAGGTTGGTTGGTATTAGAAAGGCAAGGTTGGTTCAGTATTAGAAAAAAATAATATCTTTAATAGATGTATTTATTCATTACTATATTATTAATAGGTCAAAGAAGAAAAGGAATATGGTTACTTCCATAGATGCTGAGAAAGCACTTTATAAAATTCAACACCCTATCCTGATAAAAACATTCTAAAAATAGGAATTAATGGATATATTATTAATTCGTATGTGTGTGTGAGTCCTATAGATAGCATTTTATTTAGTGGAGAAACTAAAAACATTTCCACCAAGAACCAAAACATGGCTAGATGCCTACTATCTCCACTTTTACTTAACTTTGTACTAAAGGTATTATCCAATCCAAAGAGAAAAGAGAAGTCAGTTAAAGACATGAATGAAAAAGAAGTAAAACTGTCTCCATTTGCAGATGAAATGATAATATACATGGGAAACCTTCGAGAATCAATGATTCTCTAACTCAAGGAATAAAGAATTCCGTAACAAAACAAGATGTAAAATTAATATACAGAAATCAATAATCTTTATATATATAAACCAAAACCAATTAAAGAGTATTATGGTATGCGTTTACAATAGCAACAAATAAGGAAAAAACCTAAGAACGTAGTTAATAAGAACTATGCAAAATCTACATGAGATCACTTTAAAATGTTCTGAAAGACAAAAGTGTATTTGAACAAATGTAAGACATCCCTTGCTCATAGACAGGACGCCTTCACAAAGCTGTCAGTTCTCCCTAAGTTAATTTATAAACTTAATGCACTTGTCCTAGAAATACCATCAAGCTGTATTTTTTCCAATGGAGCTAGATAAGTGGATACTAGAGTTTATCTGGAAAAATAAATACGTAAAAATAGCTAGGAAAACAATGAAAAAGAAGAGCCATGAGGGGTACCGGCCTTGCTAGATTTTAAAATACGATATAAAGACTCTATAATTAAAACAGTGTGATATTGGTACATGAATAAAATGAACAGATCAGCAGAAAGGAATAGAAAATCCAGAAATATACTCAAATACATATAGAAATTAAGACTGTAATAAAGGTGGGGTTTCAAATCCTAGAACAAAGGGTAGACTTTTTAACAAATGGTCCTGGGACAATTTCACAGACATTTGGAAAGAAAGATAAAATCAGACCCATGCCTTTCATATACACAAGAATAAACCGTAAGTGGATCAGGAATCTAAATTTTTAAAATATACTCTTTAAGTGCTAGAAATAAGTGGATGAATTCCTATGTAACTTGGGTGTAGGAAAAGGCTCTCTAGCCATGACACAAAAACAAGAGGCAATAAAAGAACAGATGAATATATTTGACCACATAAAAATTTAAAAATTAAAAACATTTGCACAGCAAAAAACACCATAGGCAAAATCAAAGAACAAATGACAAACTGGGTAAAATTATTTGCAACAGATATCACAGATAAGGCACTAATAATCCCTAATATTTAAGGAACTCTTAAAAATAGACAAAAGAGACAAACAGGTATTCAGGGCGTATACACACGCACCACAGCCCACTGGTGAGGTTACGGGGAAACAGGTGTCTTGCACGTGGCTGGTTATTCATGAGGGCAGAGAGTCTGGCAATTTCTAGCAAAGCTACCTGTGCATTTACCCTCTGGCTCAACATCCCAGCAGTTTACCCTGAAGAAATACCTCCAGCAGTACAAAAATACATGTGCATAAGAATATTCTGTATGCTGCCATTTAGGGAACTAAATGCCTCTGCACAGGAGAGTGCTGCCTCCGCACGGTGGAGCCCCCTCCACTTCAGGAAAGAATGGGGAGCTCTCTGAACTTAGGGAGTGCTTCCAGGTTGTAGTCAGTAGAGGGGAACAAAAAGCAAAGAGTGTCTGCAAGATGCTAACTTTCTGCAAAGAAGAAAGGGAGATAAGAAAGGCAAGAATGAACACATAATCTGTTCATATGTGCAGAAAGAAATACAGAAAGAGTAAACCAGAAACTAGTGAGATTGTGATTTGTGCTTTACGGAGAGAAGGAGGTGGGGAGACATCATAGAAAGGAGGAGCTTGCTTCTCAGAGCAAGCTTGTCTGCACGGTTCTGACTCCCAGAACCAAAAAAAAAAAAACAAGAAGACACAAGGGGTGGGGGTGTAGTTAAAATGGAATACAGAAATACAATTAAACCTAAGCTCGTTTCAGACAAATAACATAACCACATTAAAGTGAAGGGAAAAAAGAACAAACCCAAGGAAATTTTAAACACAATGTTTGATTATGTACCCTCAGGCTAACGGCAAAGACAGATGGTGAGCCCTAGTTGGGATGTGTGAAAAGCACTTGTGCGACCACTCTCCCCGATTACGGTGTGGAACAAGTAAGTAAATATATCGTTCCTGAAGCCAGACTTCTCCCCGTCAGAGAAAGAACTTGCGAATATAGAAAGAGGGCAGTCTAGAACAGTGGTCCCCCACCTTTTTGGCACCAGGGACTGGTTTCATGGAAGACGTGGGGGAGGAGTGGCTGTAAATACAGATAAAGCTTTGCTCACTTGCTGCTGCTGCTGACCTCCTGCCGTGCAGTCCTGTTCCTAACTCTCAGGGAAGACAATTTTTCCATGGTCGGGGAGGGGAGATGGAGTGCAGAGCTCAGGCGGTGATGCGTGGCCCAGTTCCTGACAGGCCACGGACTGGTACCAGGCCACGAACTGGGGGTTGTGGATTACAGGGCTAAAATGAGCCCTGTGGTGTTGGATTGGAATTGGAGTTCTCAGTGACCTCATGGTTTTTAGGACTGATGGACAGATAGATGGATAGATGAAAAGAAAGTACAGTTGACCCTTGAACAGCACAGGTTTGACCAGCACAGGTCCACTTATACATGGAATTTTTTCAGCCAAAGTGGATTATTCCAGGGATGCAAAACCCACGTATATGAAGTGCTGGGCTTCTTGTGTACGCAGGTTCCACGGGGCTGACTCAGGACTTGCATGTGTGTGGATTTGGGTTTGGGGTGGTGGGTCCTGGAACTAATCCCCTGCGTACACTGAGGGACAACTACAGTGCGTATGTATACACCGTAGACACACGTACACACCTTCTCTAGCTCTTTCCTAGCACCCAGATTTGTTTTAAATTCTGTTTTTCACTAAAAGGAACCAGAGCTCCTTGGAGAAACAGCTGATTCCATGGCCGAGGCTGAGAAAGTTGAAGATGAGCCTGGAACCTCTCATGCCAGAAAGTCAGAAAGTGTTAAAAATGACAGGGACATGTCAGCAGGACACAGGAGCCAGCTCGAAAGTGCCTCCACTTGCCAGATCTGGGGCAAATTGAGTATCAAAATAAATAATGATAGGAAAGTACGTATTGAATAAAATAAGGCTCTGTTAAGTCCATTCTGATATAAATAAATAAAAACATAAATAAGTAGAGGGAGAGGAAAAGGCTTTTCCTTACAATAGAATCCCAACAAGTAAATATAGAGGAAGTGATGTAATCAGAAAAATCGCTATTTTGTCACCATCAAATAGTTAATTGATTCAAGCAAGAATCATTCATGGATGCTAAAACTGATAGGTTAAATTTCATGAGAAATATTTATCTCCCCACATGTGCTTATTAATTACAAAGGAAACCCAATGGGAAGCCCTGCCACACAACACCTAACCAAGTGGAGCAAAGTTAGGTCACCAGTACTGGGACAAGCCAATGCTGTGCCCTCCTGATGTCATGCACCGAGGAGGAGTCAACATTGCTTCTGTGGATGCCTGCTAAAAATGCGAACCGGAGTCTAATCACAAGAGGGTATCAGATAATCCAAATTGAGGACCATTTTACAAAACAACTGCCTCTGCTCTTCAAAAAATGTCTAGATCATGAAAGACAGAGGAACTGAGTGAGATTAAAGGGAACTAAGGAGACACAACAACTAAATGCAGCCAGTGATCCTGCGTTAGATCCTAGACCAGAAAGGAGACTGTGTTTTGCTCTAAAGAGCAGCATCAGGACAACGGGTGAAATTTGAGTGCCTTCTGTAGATTAGAGCAGGGCTGGCAAACTGGGGCCCTTGGGCCAAATCCGGACTGCTGCCAGGGTTTTTGGTGCTTGAGAGCAATAATGTTTTTTACACCTTTAAGTGGCTGGAAAAAATTTTAAAAAGAGTAAAACCTCTATGACATTCTGAAGAATGCAAAACCGTAGACGTAGTAAAATGATCAGTCATGGCCACGGGTTCAGAGAGAGGGAGGGATGACTGAGTGGAGCCCAGGGGATGTCTAGGGCAGGGAAACTTTCTGTAATGGTGGGTACTGGACATTTTGCATTTACAAAAACCAATAAAGTGTACAACACAAAAGTAACTATGGCCTTTAGTTAATAATAACGTCATCAGTACTGGTTCGGGAATTAGAACAAATGTAGCGCACCGAGGCAAGATGTTAAATGACAGGGAAGCTGTTGAGGGGAGGGGGCATGTGGGAACTCTCCGCACAGTTTTTCTATAAAGCTAAAGCTGCTCCAAACTATAAAGTCTATTAGTTAAAAAAGATTATATATTATGAGCCATGAACATTATATGTAATTCAAATTTCTGTATCTATCACTTTAGCCCAGGAATTGGAGGCTACAGTGAGCTATGATCGTGCCACTGCACTCCAGCCTAGGTGACAGAGCAAGACCCTATCTCTAAAAAATAAAAATAAAAACAAAAAATTTCTTTGTCCACAAGTAATGTTGTGTTGAAACATAGGCATGGCTGCTTTCGCCCTCAGACAGCGGGATTGAGCAGTTGCAACACAGACTGTATGGCCCACAAAGCCTAAAACATTTACTGTCTTACTTTTTACTTAAAGTTTGCTGACCCCTGAATTAGATAATAGTGTTGTGTCAATGTTAAGTTACTGATTTAGGTAATTGTACTAGGATTAGGTGAGATAATACCCTGCATTGTTAGGAAGGATACGTGGAATCATAGAGGAATAAAGAAATGTTAGGTCTGTACTTTCCTCTCAGATGGTTCAGAAAAAAAATTATGGAAAGACAGAAGGAGAAAGCACACGTGGTAAAAAGTTAACATTTGGGAAACCTGGGTGCCGTGTGAAGGGCATATGCAAATTCTTTGTACTCCTCTTGCAACTTTTCTGTAAGTCTGATACTATTTCAAAGTAAAAGATAAAAAGAAAAAAAAATAGCACAGGCCTTAGAACCAACCAGAACTGATTTGCATTCCCAACCTGCTGGCTGTGTGGCCTTACAGAAGTGGTTTCGCCTCTCCAAGACTCTGTCCTCTCCTCTGTGAAGGAAGGTTGTCTTCTCAACTTGGGAAGGATTGAATGAGAAAGTGCACAAAAAGCGCCACTTGTAGCACAAAAAATCGGCATCAATTCCAGGCGAGCAGTTGAAACATCTACCCGGGACCTGCAGGAAGATGGTTCCCAGATGTCTGACCCATGTGGTCAAAATGAGTCCATGTCCGTCTTCTGAAATAACAGCCGCATGTCTCAGAAGCAGGCCCTCTGCCGGGGTAGATGACTCATGGTGGTGCCTTGTGGGTGCTCTCCACACCCAGGTGAAGATGATGGACATAATTTATGAGATCTGATCAGCCTGAAAGGTGGGTTGAGAAGATCCTGTGATCTGGAGACTCACAGTGGAGGAGTCAGGACATACAGCCTAGTTTGGTGTGCGGTGGTGCAGTCAGGGCTTGCCATTTAGAGCTTGCCGTCGGAAGGCAAGGATCTAACAGTCAGGACCCGTGTTGAGGTGTGGCCACAGACGTGGCTGTGGACTTTCGGTCCACACAAGCTTCCTTGCCCATTTGTGAATTCTTCCCATGGCACCAGTTTAAGGTTTAAGGTGGTTGACACTCAGACACCCAGTATTAACGTCAGGGTGAGGAACAATGGCTTGTATTCATCTTGATTGAATAATACAGAACATCAATAAAGGCTCGATTCGCTAGAAAGAGGCCTCACTCTGAAAGCTGAATCTGCAGGACAACTTCCTACGAACAACGAAATGATTTAGCAGCAGTGTGGATGTTAGGATGATGTTGGAGATGGAGGAGATAGGCCAGAAATCTGTGAATGGTTGCTATGCCAGGAGACATGGGAACTGAACAGGTGTCTCTAACAGAGCACCTGACCCACAAGCATCCCTTGGCTTCTGGGGGACTGCCAGGGAAGCATTGTGATGGTTCTGCTCTTAAACAGCTCACATTCCCTCTAAGTGAAATACTCATCCTGTTACACACACGAGAGGAAGAAGATGTAAAACATACCAGAAGGGTGTGTTGACGAAGGACTGTTACGCTTTAATGTCAAATCCAGAATATAATGAAAGAATCTATCATTAACACTGTTATGTTATCTGCCTGTGTGCATTGCTGACCAATATTTTTGTGAGCAATACTTAAAGAAAGTCAACCAAAGAGCTAGTTCAACCATCCTTTTATAGCTTTGCTAAGTGGGCTCAGAGACCTTAGAATTGGGAGTGAAGATTTTGCATCCCTAGTTGCTAGTGTCACTTAAACACTCAGGTAGAGATCACTTTAGTGCATGTGTGGGTAGGAGAGATTAGGGGTGGGCGGAGAGGAAAAGCATTATCTTCAGAGTTTTTGAAGACTCCTAAACACACGTTTCCCCACCGTTCTCTTCCTTCCCTCCCTCTCCCTCACCACCCTCCTTATTCCCAAGAGCAGGAGCTAACGGGAGGACATTCTTGTCTTCTGGCAGCAAGAAGTTCTAGGATCTACGTGATAAAGACCACTTGTGTGTTCCATCCTATTTCATTTTTGCTGAAACTGCACAAAATGTTCCACTGTATAGGTGACCGGCAAGATTTAGAGAGACGGAGTCCTTTCCTCTGTGTTAGTTCATGGCAGCTTGAGGGTTAGACTGAGTCTCCCTCGTGTTTCTAAAGTTCCTTGGGAACCGTTCCTTAGCTGCCAGGAGTAATTAGGACCTTGCAGTGTCCCAGGGACATCAGCCTCAGCACCGTGCCTCTGCACCCAGCCACCAGTGCAGAAGCCCCAGTCAGACGTCAGGCCTGTTCCGCCCCGGCCCATGCCATGCATTGCACACCGTCCCGCACGCCTCGATCCTTTCTGCGATGGTGACATTTTTAGCAGAAACAACTATTCATTTTCTTTCAAAATACAGTACTATGCATTCCTGAACAGAAAAGAAGCTTTAAAAAAATCGATTGTACTGTTAAAGTGCAACTTTAAAAAAAAAAATCTTGATATTTTAGCTTTAAAAATGTTTTAAAAGTACTGCCCAGATATAATGGTTGGTTTTCACTATGTAATACATTTTAGAAAATAGTTCTGAAATGAAGTACGGCACTATTTCCTTTGAACTACGCAGAAGGCAGCAGGGTTATGAACAGTGAGAATTCATCTTCCAGTAGAGTTTTTAAAAATCAGCAACAAGCCGTGAACCTTCGGCGCGTGACTGTCTGGGTCCCCGGCTCCCCCTCTCCTCCCCGCTACCTTACTGGGTTTCTGTTTCACATATGGGAAACTTGAGGGAATGCCTGAGAACGTATCTCTCTCTGAAAGCTAAGAAAACGGAAGTCTGAACTGAGAAAACTGGGGGGAAAGAAAACAACCAAGGGAAGGCAGGACAGTGCCAGGCCACGCTCCCCGCACTGAAAAGAACCACGAGTTGATGGAGCTGCCCAGCCCAGGATGGGGACTCTGAGGCTGCTGTGGCCTCGTGCTTGCTCCGTGTGCCCCAGCAGCTGCCTTGGAGCGTGATGCCCTGGGCTTCTTGGGAGGCAGGGAGTCCTCCTTCCAGAGAAAGACTCCATAGCATCTCTTTAAGAAAGGGAGGCACAGCTGAAGGTACACCACGGCTTCCAGAGGCAGCGCGTGCGAGCCCACAGACACCAGGGAGCTAGCTCGGGACGGGCATGGCCAGGGACGCTGTCTTCGGTGTGCCTGGAAAGCCTCCGGTGTTGGCTGCCCTTTCGACGTGAATCTGGGATCTTTCTGGAAAGGCAGTTATTTCACCAACTAGTGAGCTAGCAGATGTGGGCTTAACCTACTGAAAAGAAAAGTTGGGTTTATATAAATCTCTTCTTAATATAATAGCATTTTCCTGATTTTAAAATAAATGCACTGCAATTACAGAAATATTGGAAATTTCAGAAAAGTATAAAAAGGGAGCTAAAAGTCACTTGAAATCTTGCCACCCAGAGATACATAGAACCATATAAAGAAATTAGAATCACCGTGTAATTCTTCCTTCACCTTCCTGACACAACTGCTGTCTACATCTGTCCGGTTTTCTTTTATAAATACACACCTTGCATAAAGAAAATCATACTATGATACTGTTTTTAAGCCTTCCTTTTTTAAAACTTACCTATATAATAAAAATAGTTAATTACAAATGCATCTACAACATCATTTTAATTTCTCTTAAAATAAAACTTTTCCAATCATCAGAAACATATTTTGTAAAAACATATCCATGTGCATTTTTTTAAAGGAGAAAAATCCTAGAAGAATATATACTTTTAATGAGAGGAGGCATTTAACTGGATAACTTAGTTTCTACTTTGTACTTTTCTATATTTTTCAAATAATTCTGCTCCCTGAGATAACTGCAGCTAATGTTCTGGTATATTTCCTAACAGTTTTCTAAAGTATATTTTAAAACATCATTGGAATTATGCTTTATACAGGATTTTGCATCCTGATTAAGTCACCTAATAGTGCCCGGTGGGCATTTGCCCATATCATGTGTGGCTTGTGTGATATTCTTTCATGGGATGCTGTGGTTTTTTTTAAAATTTCTCAATCATGGACTGTTTGGATTGTTTCTGATTTTTCACACTGCATCATTAATGCTGTGTGAATAGTTTGCCCTGAATTATTTTGTTTCCCTATCTGACTATTCCTTAGGACTCAGTTCTGTAGAAGTACAGTCACTGACTCAGAAAGTATAAAATTTTAAGGCTGTCATTGCATATGAACAGACTGGTTTTAGGAATTTCTGCTTACTAGTTACTATCAAATAGTCTCTTGCTCATTAATTATAATAAAATGGGTACTGCAGATAACTGTTGTTAATTGTCTTAGTTATTTCTAAAGCAGCTTTTGGTCTTAGAAATGCTGCATTTATGAACCGTTAATTACAAATATTTAAATGTAAAAAAACATGTTTTTTCCAAAAAAATTCAAAATTTTAAATTAAAAGGTAACCAATCATATTAAAGTTTTAAAATAAAAGAAAATCATTCTAATATAGTCACTATTAACAATTCGTCAAATCTCCCTCCCCTCCCGTTTCTACGAATTGTATTATACATAGTTGGAATGCAAGTATATGTAGTTTCTCGTATCCTGCGTTTTTTTGTTTATATTGTATTGCAAGGGTTTCTTCTATGTTGCTATTAATACATAGTCTACATAGCTGTCATTTTTAGCAACTATACATGATTCCATTGACTTCAAGTATATATTAATAATTTACTTAACCATTCCCCTATTGAACAATTATTTCCAAATGTTTACTTTTATGTCACCATAGTGAATGTGGACTGTTTATTTCCTTACGTTTGGATCCCCAAAGTGGATGGATTGAGTCTGAATTTAAAATTTGGTTTGTTCAGATTTTTTACTAATTCATAGTGGCCTGTCTTCTAGATTGGTCTTAAATTATCGAAGCTTAATCTTAATGACCACGAGACAGTCGGGGGTCCAGGGATGTATTAGTAACCAAGTGGTCAGGAGGCTGCGTCCTTTGCAAAATGACCCTTCAGGGGTTCCTCGTGTTTCAGACTTAGAACAGAATATAAAACAGCACTTTTCTCCGGTGCCCCTTTGGTACTACAGCGCATGCACATGGCTGCCTTTCACAAAAACTTTTTATTCCGTAGCCTTTGCCAATGAGGAAAGAAATGTACAGCGGCAGGGAGGTAATCACTATGTAACCCCGTTTTTTTTTTTTTCTCCTTTTGTAAGGACATCATCAACTAAGGATGGAAATGCATTTACGATCTCTCTTTTCTGCTAAAGCAAACACAAGCAGCTTCATTTTCAGAAATGCAAAATTTACCAAGTTTATAAATGCTTCTTTGTTGACTGCAGCCGTGTGGTTTGGTCCCTGGAGTTATCTGAGATAGCGCAAATAAATCTGGCGGCCTCCAGTTGTCTCAAACTAAGCATTAGCTCCTTCCCCCGTTGTCTCCCTCCTTGCAGAATTTCCTCTTGGCCTTCGGCACAGACTCCCTCTTCTCATTAATATGCCCTGTTAACTGCTGCCAAACCTCTAGCAGTTTAGTGCATATGTTCCCTTAATCATTTCTCTTTGTTCTAGAAGTCTGTGTTTGGTTTCTGAACCGACCTTTTTCCTGCGCACCCCCCTTCCACCGTCACCATCGTGGGCTACAGCGTATGACTGTCTACTGTCTGCGTGTTTAAAAAACATCCTAGATTGCCTGCGATTTACAGAGCCTTCGCAATCTGCCCACAGTGTGCTAAATCATCCCCTCAACCTGCCCGATCCCCTCCTCACAGAGCCCTGGGCCTTTGGACCCCAGGTAAAGGGGTTGCTGGAACCCTCTGGAAATCAGAGGCTCCTGGAAGACAATGTTAACTCCCTGCATAGACAAAGACTCCTTCTTAGGATTTTCTGCCGGTCCAACACAAGAAAAGGACGCTTTATTCTTGGAGCCCAGGAGTGTATAGGCACACTCGATCTCAATGAGTTATTCATGGTGTCCAAGAGAAATACTTCTGGAGCTGTATTTCATGTGAGATGGAAGTAGGCCTGGCACAGGGGCGGCGAGGCTGGGAGTGCGCTGGGCCTCTTCCAGCTGCCGTGTGGGAAGACAGCTGTCCGAGCAGCTGAGCCCCTGCCCCACGCGGCCCGGGGTCTTCTTAACAAGTGGAGGGTCCTCTGGGCTCCTCCTGTCCTAACTGGGGCCTGCACACGCCTGCACGCAGAGCCCTGCGAGTCCTCAGTGCACAGGAGGACACTCTTGTTTTTCTCTGCTTTTATGTGTTTTTTTTCTCATGCCGAGTTCCAGCCATTTGCAAAGTTCCAGCCAGTCCCTCTAGCCCGGAGGGGAGGGGAGGATGAGCTTCTCAGAGCCCTTCTCCTCACAGCAGGGCACTGTGGATCCCTGGAGATTTATTTTTGGAAACTTTAAGTTAATACAAAATACCATCTCTTCCTCATCCCTGGCCCTGCCGCTCTCCACCCTGAAAAAGAAAAGTATTGAGAGGCCCTCGAAACTGCACGGAGACACGGGCACACCGTGAACGGTGTCTGCTCGGTACCCGGCCAGCAGCTGCGGGACCGTGGCGGAGACCCTGCCCTGATTCGGAGTCCAAACGTGTACAGCGCAGCTTGGAGGAAACCCTCAGATTGGGGCGTTTGTGTGTTTCGTTTTTCCCTTTCCTTTTGTGGAAAGCGTGAACGCTGACTCGTTTGGGGGACATGTAGGGCACTGTTCTACCTGTCCCCCAAAGGGACATTTGTATTCTTTTAAATGGAACCATTTTAACAGCAGAACTGAAGCCTAAAATGATGCAGGGTTCTCTCGAGTTCTCAGAAGGTGTAGATTTATTTACTATAGTTAAATCATAATTAGTTCTCAGGGGATAGTGTATCTTTTAAACGGCTTTATTGCCACCATATTGGTTTTCTGAATAATCAGAAACTTCTGTTATAATTGCGTCCTAGTGTTCAAACAGAAATGCACCGTAAGTAGAAACAAATGTCAGGAATTGCTAGTTGTCACTTGAAGAAGGTACACACAGAGGGGTGGGGGAAGAGAGAACTTGAAAGGCTATTCTGATGAAATGTGGCCTGAGTCTTAAGTAAACTGAGTAACAGCTCAGGCTCAGGTACGCGTGCCCATCCCGCATGCTCTTTTTTGATACTAACTGGTGGTTTTCCATCCCTTTTCATTCTCACTTCAGAGACTAGGAAGGAGGGTAGTGCCCTTCCTGGCTCTGCATTTGTACAGATCGTAGAAACCCGAAGTTGGCCTTCCTTGGCGGCATGTTTGCAGACACTGTCTCCCTCTGAGCCATTGCTTCCATTTTGGCTGACTGGTCTTTCCCACCGTCCGCAGGTTGATGTTTGAGATGCCGCAGGAAATGGGATTAATAGCGATCGCAGTCCGGCAGACCCAGGGCAAAGGTCAGTCATCTTTCGCTATCATTGCTGTTACTTTTCTTTTCGAAAATCTGTGGCTCTCCTGGCCAGAGAGCCCATCGAGTGTGTATGCTGACCATCAAGACGACACAATGGTTGGAGGTTGTTTCTGTTTTCATAACTGCCTGAAACGGAAGAAGAGGGAAGGAAGCGGTGATCAGAAGATTCAGCCTTAGTAGAATCAGAGCATTCTCAAATTGTGATGTGTCTTAATCATATGACATCGGCCTGTGATGGCTTTAACATTCGGTTACCTACATGTCGGAAATTCTGGGCTCTGCAGTCTGTGAATCTAGAGACGTTTAGTTTCCTGTACGTTCTGAGTGAGGTGCCTTCTGTGTCTCTACTCAGTGTCACATGCAGGGGCCTTGCACACGCCAGACGCCACCCCGGCTGGCCCTGGAATTCGCATGTATGTAGCGGGCACTCCATCAGTGCCCGTTCACAGAGTGACCACGAAGGAGCAGGGCGCAGCTCAGAGCTCACACCGGTGGTCCCAGAGGCAAGAGCCACGTCCTCCCAGAACCCATCTGGGGTCTGGCCCTGCATGGGTTCCCTGCCCGGTGTCTGTGCAGGAGGCTCTTGAGGAGGCCCGACCCCTCCCCAGCCGGCGCCGAGCTGACCCAAATGTGCTTTTAACTCTCAGAGGCTCTTATGACTTTCTCAGAAGAAGCAAGGAAATAAGGAATCTACTGTTTCCCACTTCTTTCTCTTAAATGTGTCTTTTGAACATAACTCAAAAGAAAAAAAATTCATTTTCTCAAAAGCTGTGGGTCTCAATATATAGACTAATAAAAAGACATTGTAGGAAGAATGTTGATTAACGCTACTTGTCATTTTGATTATTTTATTTTCTTAACTTCAATGTTAAGAAAAGTAACAACACAGAGTTAATATCAGGGATCACTCTTTTTTTATCAGCTTTACTGAGATATTATAACGCACACACCATGCAGTTCCTCCATCTAGAGCACGCAGCCCCGTGGTTGTTAGCGTATTTGCTGGGTTGCGCGACCGTCACGACAGTGGGGAGCTCCGCTAAAAACAGTGGCTCCCAGGACCTCATGGATCCGCGTAAAGTCAGTCCAGTTTCCCGGTGCCTCTATTTTGCCTCCATAACCATCTGGTGAGAATTACATTTATAGTCACGTTCAGACACTGTGAGATTGTGAATCGTCAAAGCATAAACGATGCGCTCCCAGAAGCAGAACGTTGTGCTAATCATCAGAACCTTTTCCAGCAACAGAGCTTCAGACTTTAAAAAGCTTTTCTTTTATGGAGTTAACCTCCGAATATCCAAGCATTTTACTAAGTGCTGGCTTATTTAAGTAAAACATCTCTTCAGTGTGTGGCCCTGGCACTGCTATCTGTCTGTGTCTGTCTACGTGGTGAGGCAGCGGGTTTCCCAACGGGGCCTGTGTTCCAGGGCGGGGAAGGAACGCGTGGCTGAGCCCCGTGGGATGCGCGATTTCTACTCTGCTCATCTCTATCCCGCTGAGATCCCAGCTGGGTCAGAGGATTCCGTTTGTCCAGCATCTGATGTCCCTGGCTGTCGTGGAAGCAGTAAGGTCCATCCCTGAGTATCAGGTACGTACACCTTCATTTCCCTCTCTGTGCCTGTTAGGCACGCAGGGTCGGCTTGGTTTTGTTTGTAGCACATGTTTGCGTGATTGGTGGATGCAGAGGCTCAGCCTGCCCTTTGCAAAGCTGGCAGCAAAGCGCTCTTGGAGTTTCAGGTGCTGTTGCTGCTCCAGGCCTGCGGAATGCATTTATGGTCCAGCATTCCACACGCTATGTCCGTTCCCATCCAGTTTGTCAGATTTCTCAAGCATCCTAGTAAGGGCGAGGTTTTGTTTGTTTGTTGTTTGAAGCATTAAATGAGATTTGATTGTTGGACTGGACAGGAGCTATTTGTCTGCGTTTCGTGTTGAAAGGGGTTATGTTTTGGACCTAAAAATACTTTCTCATTTCCTACCTCCATGGACCGCAGTCTGTGCTCGGCAGAGTTCAACGTCCAGGTTCATTTGGGACCATCTTCCCCCAGCTGTTAGGACAGATGTGCCTGCTTCACTATTACTTTTGGATACTTTGGCATCCATTGTCAAAAAGACGAGAGAAAACAGCACAGTGACCGAAGCCGTTTCTTGCGTATGTCCCTCCTAAATGCTCGTGGAAAAAGTTCAAACAGCTGTGAAAGGAGATGCCTCCCCTGCCTCCCTTCCACCCACAGCTCCAATGTCAGGCTAAAAATAAATGATCATATTGATCCCTGAGGCAGAGTGCTAAGAATATGACTCTCAAAGAAGACTCAGAGGTCCTGTTGTCATTGTTTAAACGACGAAACAGTCCTTAAACCCCTCTCCGACACGGCCAGGCATGTACCCACCGTGTGTAGATCTTCTCCAGTCTGTGTTTCCCGTGTTATGTCCCCTGAGCACCGTGGACATTGTTACCAGGCGCCCAGCATCCTTGCTTTGTCCGGTGAGTTTGGGGCTGATCAGACCATTTCAAGCCTGCAGGTGCCCCGTCTGCAGCACCTGAGCTGTAGCTGGCCTCGGAGAACGCAGTCATGGATGCAGAGTTCTGTAGTAAGAGAAACTGTTTTTAACTCTGACAACAGGCTAATTAGTCTTAGGAAAATAAATAAAATACCGAGCCTGGAGGGTTAGGTGAGTCTGCTTAGGTTTTTTTCTCGGCTTTGATTTTGACCTTGCAGCCTCGCTAACTCAGGAGCATTCCTTGAGGGCCTCGCAGAGCATGGGGCAGAGACTTGTGTCCCGTTCTCCTTAAGACGCTCCCACCAAAGTTCTCCTCCTTCCCTAGTCGGCTGCCTCAGCCTCACCTGTACGATAAGATTTTGAATTGGATTTATTTTTCTCATAGCATAGTTAGCTTGCATCGTACAGCCACTAGATGGTTGAAATAGGCCCCAATTGTGTGGCATTCGCTTTTCTTATGACCTTCACTGGAGCCCCAACTTGTCCCTAGCCAGATGTCACCGTCAGCACACAAATCACGTCCACCATCCCCAAACCCGACACGGCATCACTCAGACACTCACCGTTCCTTCCAGAGCCCGCCTCGGGCTGCCTGTTCCCGCTCCTGCTGTTCCTTCTGTCCGTGAAGTCCCCCCGACTCCTGGAGCACCCTCCCTTCGCCCACACAGCCCTTCTCCCACCCTCTTCTCTGCTTTTCGAAATGCTGTTCATCCTTTGAGGCTCAGCCCCAATACCATTCCCCGAATGCTCCAGCTGCTTCCAGCTCTTTCCTCCAACACAGTATAGCACTTGAAATGTCTAGACCTCCTTTATGATGTTGACCACATGTGGCTTTGAAGCAGAATGGCCTGTGCTTCTGTTCCATCTCCTGCAAAGTTACCAGCTCTGTAGAAACAGGATTCGTTTTACTTTGGCCGCCACGGTACTTACCACAGTGCTTTATACAAGGGAAGGTCGCAGCAGCTATTGGAATAAATGATTGAGAAAATGAAAACTAAGTACACGGCCTTCCCCCTCATCTTAAAAGAGATATTCTTGTTTACCTGTGTGAGAACCCAAAATTTCATAAGCTACCTCACTCAGTAAGTAGATCTGAAAACATGAAGTCGAGCAAGAGCCCAGCTCAGAAACGAGCTGGTGCCCATGCCGTGGAGCGGCTTGTCCGGGCTTTGGGAGCTCTGTCTGCATCATCGTGCCACTCTGGTGGGTCCAGGGGTGTGAGGGAAGGCAAGAGAGGAAGGGAGGGAATTGGGGACAGTGACAGAGGCCAGGGTCTCCGAGCTACATGTTTTCTAGATGAGTTCTCAGCCTTGGCACTTGGACCCCTGACGTCTTGGTTGTAAGGGGCTGTCCTGTGGCTTAGAGGATGTGTCGCAGCATCCCCGTGACAACCAGCTGCTTCCCAATATTTCCAAATGCCCCCCAGTAGAAAACCCCTTATTAGTTAAGGGTCATCGTGAACACCCCATATTTCATTTATGCTTTTGCTCTTCTGTTGCTCCCGTCCCTGCACCTCTCCTCTCAGCCTCGACTGCCGTGCTGGGGCAGGTGAGCGCCAAAGAGCGGAAGTGCACTCTAATGGCCGGAGTACTAAAAAGCCCTGTTGGAAGGAGAGAAGGGCGAATCGTGGAAGCAACAGGCCACATGGCGTAGGACTAGTCCCCCAGGCTTGGTGTCAGAAAGCCTGGGGTTTGGATCCCAGCTCTACCACTGCCGAGTGGTGTGACCTCAAGGAAGCCACGTAATCTCTCTAAGCTTCAGTTTCTTCTTCTGTTAAGTGGGTTTGGTGTAAGTAACGCTCAGACTAGTGCTGAGAAAGGGCCCAGTGCTGTGCTTGGCCCACAGTGCGGGAAGAGCAGCCCCGTGGGACTTGGAGGCCATCAGCTACTCTCTGGCCATTTGGGTTTTTTTGTTGAGTGTCTCTCTTCCGGCCTTTCATCCCAGACAAGCTTCTTTTACCCACATGTGGCACAGCCTGGCTGCCAGCCCCAGGTCTGAGAGACCTCAAAGTTCTGGCAGCCACTCTGTCCAACCTAGTTTGTGTCCCAAT
The DNA here is from genome assembly GCA_963575035.1 of Avahi laniger. NCBI lineage: Eukaryota > Metazoa > Chordata > Mammalia > Primates > Indriidae > Avahi > Avahi laniger. The sequence goes on along the minus strand of CAUYSK010097989.1, from coordinate 14,865 downwards.
TTCAGAGTCACAGGCGGAGGTCCAGGTGGCCTAGCTCAAGGCAGAGTCCACTGTTGGTCCATTCTGCTGTGACCGGATCACAGGCAGAGACCCCAGGCCACACCCTGCAGGATGGAGAGGCAGCGGGCCCTGTGACAAGTCCACTTCCGTTCCCCAGGTTGACTGTCCGCAGTTCTCTGAGGCTTCCCCTAATGACTCAGTAAAACAAGTTCTTCCTCTGCGTCTTCGTAGCATTCTACCTGAGACGTTTCTGCCTGCCTTTTATGGCATTGCTTAATTCAAGGGCGTTTTTGTCTCTCAAGCATGAGCTCCTTAAGGGGAAGGAACCTGGGAGTGTTACTCTCTCCCTGCCCCCCGCCCCGGCACACACTGGGCACCCCGTGGTGGTGGTGGTTGTTGATCCTGAGATAATGAACTTAATTCCCAAGGTGGGCTCCTTCAGAAAGTGCTCTGGATGGTGAGAGACAGTGATGGGGGAGGGAGAATACAGGGGCTGATGCTGAATATGTCCTCTAGGTCACTCCCTCGCCCTTAGCCCGGAGAGGCACTTCGCCACTGGATGGTCCCAGGGAAATGATTTGACGTCTGAAAAAGAGAGGCCGAGGCCCATCTTCCCTTAGATTCTGCTCATCTTCCTTTCCAAGCCATGACCTCAGCCCTGCCCTTGTGTGCCGTGATTGCTTAGCTAACGTGCAGATTCTCCTTTAGGACATCAACTTGCGGGTGAAGTGGCCCAACGACATTTATTACAGTGACCTCATGAAGATTGGTGGAGTTCTGGTTAACTCAACGCTTATGGGAGAAACGTTTTATATACTTATCGGTAAGTTTTTAAAATCTTTCCGTCAGCATTTTTAGATAAATGAAACAATAAAAATAAAAATGGCACTCTGGGAGGCCGAGGCGGGCGGATTGTTTGAGCTCAGGAGTTCGAGATCAGCCTGAGCAAGAGCGAGACCCTGTCTCTACTAAAAAAATAGAAAGAAATTATCTGGACAACTAAAAATATATAGAAAAAATTAGCCGGGCGTGGTGGCGCATGCCTGTAGTCCCAGCTACTCGGGAGGCTGAGGCAGGAGGATTGCTTGAGCCCAGGAGTTTGAGGATGCTGTGAGCTAGGCTAATGCCATGGCACTCACTCTAGCCAGGGCAACAGAGTGAGACTCTGTCTGAAAAAAATAAATAAATAAAAATGGTTTATGCAGGCCTATATTGGTAGAAGCGGATTATCACATGAGATTACTTTTTCTTTGAGTCTTGTAGTTACAGAACAAGCTGTGTATGCAGAGAGGTCCAGATCAGTTCAAAGTGCTTCAAGGGGTTTAGCGTTTCCTATCTATGACCATGGAAAAACTCCCAAAATGGCATCAAATCAAACGGGCATTTTCTTACACCTTTTCACACTCCTATTTCTCCTAGAATTTGAAATGGTGAAAATAAACATTTCATGTACCATTCTGCAATAAGAAAAGAAAGTTAATTTTTTTTTTTTTTTTTGAGACAGGGTCTCACTCTGCCGCCCAGGCTAGAGTGTAGTGGTCATCATTGCTCACTGCAACCTCAAAGTCCTGGGCTTAAGCAATCCTCCTGCCTCAGCCTCCCAATTAGCTGGGACTATAGGAGTGCACCACCACCCTAGCTAATTTTTCTATTTCTTGTAGAGACAGGCTCTCGCTATCTTGCCCAGGCTGGTCTCAAACTCCAGGCCTCAAGCAATCCTCCTGCCTTGGCCTCCCAGACTGTCGAGATTACACGTGTGAGCCACTGTGCCCAACCAAGAAAGTTAAATTTCTAAGATAGTTCTTCTGGTCGTCTTGCATTCTTAACTCAGCCTTCCCAGGTCATGAAAGAAGTTCCAGGCTGGTCAAGGTGGGGTAGAAAATCTCCGTTTCATCTCAGCACAACCAAACCAGATGAAGAGATGGGTTCAGAGGCAATTTCAGAAGCTCATAGGCCCCTTTCTGCCCAGTGGAACCTCACTGAGTTGAGATATCAGCAACGGGCAGCAAACACGTGACCATGCGCTGGGAGTGCCAGCCAGAGGATACAAGGCTTATGTTTCCAGCTCTGCTAACAACTCGCAGTATTATTCTGGGCAGGCTGCTTCATACTCTCAAAGCTCTATTTCCTATCTTTAAATGAGAAATTGGAGTAGGTGCAGAGGTTCCTAAGCAGAGTCCACAGATAGCAAGGGGCCCATGGACAGCTGGCGGGAGCTAAACATTTTCCTGTGGGGAGAATCCATTGCTTTTGTTAAATTCTTAAAGCCATGGGCGTGGGGGTCTTTGGGGAAAGATCCGAGTTGCCAGCAGGGGTGCTCTCTGGTCCTTGGAAGGACACAGCCTAAGTTCATGGTAGTCTGTTGCTATTCTCCCCAGGAATTTTAATTTTCTGACTGCAGTTCTTTTTAGCACCATACAGTAATCTAACGCTTTCAGTAGGTGCTTAAGGTATTGTGTGTGTCGTTGAATGAAGGAACAAATGAACAACTGCAAATTCTGTCCTATTGTTATAGTTACTTGTTTTTTCCAGATGTAATTTACATCGCTTTGTATTTAGTAGCCAGTATTTTTTTATAGTAATCTGAGGCCAGTCAAATCCTTCCCTTTACACTGAAAATGGTAGAACATTTATCAAAGAATACTGTTATTACAAATGTCATCATTCTGTCTAAGGCGAATATTTGGGGAATCTTTTTCTTAGAGCACTGGAACCATGGTAGTCTTACTGCCCAGTTCTTGCCGTATCCCATTTCTTGGAGCCCTCTCTGAGGCTGCTTAAGCGCCCTGCTGAACGCTGAGGTCGGACTTCTCTGAAGGCGCTGACCTCCCCTGAGAGGAGAGTGGCGTTAAGTAACAGCACAGATAAGCCTATTCAGCCACCGCCTCTGGTCGCTCACTCTCGTGAAGCCTGGGTTTAGGCGCCTGTAAAAGAGCCACTGAACATGGGTTGGCTCCTTGCCAACTGTGTAACTTTAGCACCAAAGACTTCCAAGGATAAATTATTAAAAGATGTGTTCTAGGATCATGCCATGACCAGGGTTTGAAATCTCTGAATCCTGAGTCTACTTCTTAAGTCCTCAATACGATCCTCTGTTTTCAAGCATGTGTCCTGTTATTCAAGCAGGAAAAGAAATAAGAGATTTTAGTCTGTGTTGGGCAGAGCACAGAGCTACAGTTCTTGGCTAGACCACTTGAGGTGTGATTTCAGAAGCAACACTAAGAATTTTGTCCAGTAATCACTTCTGTTTAATTAGATCGAATCAAATGTGGCTTTCTTTTTTCCAACTTCTTATTTGCAATAAAGTTGAGATGGTCCCAGCTTGAACAAGAATAATAAAGGAAGGACGGAAAGGAAGATGGTGCGAAAGTTCTAAGTCACTGTCTAAGTAGCCAGAGACAATAAATCTGAAATGAGGACAAGGAAAGCAGGAGACTGAGAGTAAAAACTGTAACTTTTCCAGTTGGTGGCGAGCAGTGTGTGATGCCACCTATCTGGGGAGATGCTCATTTTTTCAACTGTTTTTGTCCAGGCTGTGGGTTTAATGTGACTAACAGTAACCCCACCATATGCATCAATGACCTCGTCGCAGAGTACAACAAGCAACACAAGGCAGAACTGAAGCCCTTAAGAGCCGATTATCTCATCGCTAGAGCCGTGACCACGCTGGAGAAACTGATCGACACCTTTCAGGACCAAGGGCCCAGCGGCGTTCTTCCCCTTTATTATAAATATTGGGTACACAGGTCAGTGCTGGCTCAGCTTCATTCTTTTAAAATTCCTTTAAGTCAGTAGTTCAGTATCTTGAAATGAGGGACAGAGCACTGGGGTCTGAGTAATTATTTTTACCTCTCTGATGGAGAAACCTGGTGGACACCACCTTGACCAAGTTAGCTTTGCCAGCAGTGGGCAGCATCTCATGCCTCCTGGTGGGATGCAGTGGAAAGGACACAACATCACAGGAGAGCTTAGCATCAGTTTAATTGTGAGGAAACAATTAGACAACATCTAAATCGTGGAACATTCTAGATAACCGTGGTTCTCAAAGTGAGATCCCCAGGCACCACCCTACCTGGGACCACTAAGTCAAAAAGTCTGGGACTGGAGCCCAGTACTCTGCATGTTAACAAATGCTGCAGGAATTCTCATGCAGCGCAAGTTTGAGAACCCATGTTGTATAATGGCAGGACTGCACCCTCCAAAAATGTCAGTGTCTGCAAACAAATAAACAAACAAAAAGGTGATGGGAGAGTTGTTTGGGATTAAAGAAGACTAGAGAGGCATGACAACTAAATGTAATGTGTGACCCATAATTAGATTCTGGAGAAATGGCCACAGAGGATATTGATGGGACAAGGGACTGTATGTTAGACAGTGTTATTGTGCCAAGATTAGACTTCTTGAGGGTGATAATGATATTATGGTTTACTCATTCTTAGGAGATACATGCTGAAGTATTTAAGCATAAGGGGTCATGATGTTTGCAATTTGATTTTTAAATGATGCAGCAAAAATAAAATATATGTGTGTGTGTGTGCAAAGAGAAAGCAAATCTGGAAAATGTCATCAGTGTGAGAATAAGTGAAGGGAATATGGCATTTATTGTACTATTCTTTCGACTTTTGAGTAGGTTTGAAATTCTTCAAAATAAAAATTTGGGGAGAAAATTCTATGCTTTGAAAACTGCTGAGAAGGATGTGACTTAACGGGTCCATTTGGAAAATTTATTCAAAAGAAGTAGATGAGAAAGAGTTTCACTTGTAGCTGATGCTACCCTCCTTTCTAGGAAAAAACTTTTCTTATCAGCTCAGCCTCTTTTCCCCCAGTCTCAACCAAAAACCTCAGAGAGTCACACAGTGTTTGTTAAAAGTGTCGGGGGGTGAGGAAGTGAGGTGCGTAATCATCACAGATGATCAGAATTAGCAGGAGTGATGCCGTGGGAAAAAACTCCGACTCCTGGCTCACTTTGCACCCCCTGGTTATTTTAGTAGTTATTAAAACAACTCACGCGGGACCAGAGAAAGTCAGAGCTCAGGCTGGGCTGCGCCTTAACCGTAAGTAGCCTCAGCCGTCTCCCCAGCACCCCCCAGTGTCTTCACAGGATGGGCAATTACTCAACTAACTGCCGCAGCCGATCAGTTGCGCATCCCAGTGAGCGCTCGCTGTTCTTTGCAGTGGTCAGCAGGTCCGTCTGGGAAGTGCGGAGGGCCCAGTGGTGTTCATAGTCGGCCTGGACGACTCTGGCTTCCTGCAGGTTCATCAGGAGGGCAGCGAGGTCGTGACTGTGCACCCCGACGGCAACTCCTTCGACATGCTGCGGAACCTCATCCTCCCCAAACGGCAGTAGCGCCCGGTGCCCTGACTCGGGGCCGGCACTTGCGCAGCGGGCGAGGACGCCGCCGGGCCGCCTTGGGTCAGGGCCAAGTGCAGAACCACCTCTCGAGCATTCTGCCTCCGTCACGGCCGCCCGTCCTGGCCCATCTGGAAACCCAGTTTAGGGTGAAGGTGAAGTTTTTCTTCCACCAGTTCATTTGTTAACTCTTTAATTTTTTTAATTATTTTTTTTTTCAGGTTGGTTTTGTTGTTATAATTTTATTTGGTGTTTGAAGAGGCTCTGGGATAGAGGGTTGATGAGTGGAAGATTTAGCTCAGGTAAAGCCTTCCTGTAGGTGTGAAATCGCTCTCCCCTCTTGGATTTATGTTTACTGGGTTGGGGGGGTTACGTGGAAGCCGCAGTGAGGTAATTCAAATATTTTCCCAGTAGTGGAGACCTTTACCGCTAGACTATTAAAAAACAAATCAAAAAATGCTCTTGGGCCCAGGCCAGTGGCGAGTTAGAGGTATGATGGTATCATTGTTTATAAGCATCTAGGGAGGGATTTTCCTGTGAGAACGTACATTGGCACTTAGTCATTGTTTTATTTTTGGGGTTAATGGAGAAAAGAGAAAGCAGACTTCCAAGAGCTACTCTCCACCTGGCGGTGGCGTGGTCCGCTAACAGTGTCTAAATGCCTGTAGAGATACTTCTAGCTGGTACGGTTGCAGTGACTTGCAGAGGAAGTCAGTTAATTACTTTCACATTATATTGTGAGCTCTCCTTTCCCGAGTTTAAATTTACTGCACATTGTGAAGAGATGGCACCAAGCTCAAGATCCTTAGAGCATTGATTAGGCATTGCCTGGACGTGGGGCTGGATGACTTGGCTCTGACAGCTGGAGAGGAAGGCTCACTCTCACACCACATGCGAGGGAGGATTTGGGGCTTTTAAGCCAGTTTCAGGTTTGCTTTGAAATGCGGAGCATTCCTGCAAGACTGTGCAGTGCACAGAGTGTAGAATACATGGCATTTTATTTGTAAGTCATAATCTTTCGTTCACTTTTTCCTTATATTGCCAAGAAAGAAAACATTACCAATACTCGCGTCTACTGCTATGCCGCCCTGAATGCACCCAATCCCGTCTGACCTCAGAAAACATTACCGATGCTGAATACCATCAGTTCAGAAAGAGGATGTGTGTGTGTGTGCACACGTGCCTGCGTCATGTGTGTGCGCACACATAGCATTAAAAGACGACAGTCAAAATCTGATGCACTAAAAGTCTCCATGGAAGAACAAAAGAAAGGAAGCCTTTTGATATACATTTGCTATTTCCAGATGTACCCCATGCTTTTTCCATGTAATTCCTATCTCTGTTGAACTTATGAATCATACCCATTACTTTACAGCCTTAAAAGGACAATTTTTGTCTACTTTTCTTTTTTTCCTGCCAGTCCCAACTGAAATTAGTGGAAGGAAAGTCTGATGGAGCCTTCAGCTTTGAACAAAATCCCTTCATTGTAAACTAGCACCATCTTTATCCAGGTCTTCCCCAGTCAGGCTAATTCCAGCAACTTGTGGTTTTCAGTGTAAAATCTGTCTACCTTTAGCCAGGCACAGAGAGCCCCATAGGAGGAAAAAAAAAAAATAACATGTTTAGTTAAATACACCAACTCAATATGTATTTTTTGGAAACGTAACTTTAAAAGAACTTAAAGTAATTTTTGCAAATAAGGCTTCAGTTAGAATTATTTTTATAAAAAATAAAATCATGCTCTCCTAAATGCCCACGTCTTCTTTGGAATTAGTGACAAGTTTAACTAAAAGTCCACACCACCCTAAAATTATTATACAAAATAGACTCACCCTTCAGAGGGCGTCTGCAAAATATCATCAGGGACAAAGATCTCCAGGCTAATGATGCAAGTTTCATTTCTCCAGCTTCGTAATATAAGGCAAGTCATCTCTCAGAGCTGCCATCATTACTTTTTGAATGTCTTTGGGGGGTTATTTAATGAAAAACATGCTATGTTTTGTTTTAAGCTGAAGTTCTATTCTGGACATTCTGCTTTGGGAAAAATGTTATTTAATTTCCTTTCTGTAAATTAAAACTAATGAAGTGTGGCCATGTCAAAGGATACGGAGATGTTCCGGGCGTCCTGCTTTGCCTCTGCGCTTCTAGCAGGCTGTTCTTGCTCGTGCAGGGGACCCAGTTGTCTTGGGGGAGACAAATAGCCTTGAAGCAGAGGCTGCATTTTCCATAAACCTGATTTTGCCTCACATGAACCAAAGACTCTTAAAATTCTGCTTCATACAGAACAGCTGAATATAAAGGCATTTTAACTGTTAGTGTTAGGGAAACCCATCTACCTGCGATGCCTCACTCCATCACTCTAGGGTTTGGGCTGTTTGTGCACCCCGCAATCTGTGATCGCAAGGAGCTTTAAAGTCTTAGTGGAAACTTTGCATTTCTTTGTGCATAATCTTTAAAACGTGGCCACTAAACTCAGGATGGGTGTGTGCTTTTAGAATATCGGGTTATCCCCCAGTTAGAGGCTGTAGGTTGAGCATCTATAGTGTTTTGTAAAAGGTAAAGCAGCACCCTCCCTTCAGGGTTGGTAGCAGATTTTTGAGGGAGACTCTTGGGGACATGTCCCCTAAAATAGGACACAGCAATCACTGGGCTTCCTGTGTCCCAACCCCACCCACAAACAGTGGCTTTGACATTGGGAATGCTGGCAGGGTGTGATGGAAGTAGGAAGGATTTGTGTCCGAAGTAAAATCGTCAGTGGGTTTCACCGCAGCACACTGAGGTCACCTGATTGTGGGAGCCAGCGGCCCCGGCTGAGGCGTGGGGTAGAGGTGGGTGCACAGGCCTGCGTAGCGGAGCCCTGGAAGGGCGCAGCCTCTGGAGGTCCCTCCACCTCTGACATATACAGAGGCTGCCCTCTCCCTGGAGTCTGGGAACCAGGAGAAAAGCTGGCCTCACCTAACAGTTCAGAGCCCAAAAGCGGGGTGTCCTAGGCTCACAGCCCTGGATCTGTTTGCTCCCAACAGGCAAAAATGGAGAATCTTTATTCCTGGGTAATTACTATGCATATCTGAAATAAAGTGTAAGCCTTTGCATTGTTAGCTTTTCAAAGAATGTCTCTGAAAAGAATCACTTTAAACCAATGCCTATAAAAAGCAAGTCTACCAAAATAAACTTTAAGACTTTCTATACGGTTTGGGTTCATTCTTATTTTTTAACCACAAATTTCATTTTTAAAAATTAGCACGGGGCCAGTGGCACAATGGATAACGCGTCTGACTACGGATCAGAAGATTCTAAAAATAGGCAACTACTTTTGGTTAGAGTATTTTTATTCATATTTAAACATGTTTTTACAAAATAAATAGTGTTTTACATAGTATGGAATATGGATGTATTTGTAAGTATTAAGAAGCCAAGTGTTTTTTGGTTTTCGATGTATTTTTGACAAACATATTATGCATCATACAAAAGAGAAATCTTATTACTCCAAAGAATGAAAGTTCACAAAACCCAAAAGTAAAAAACCTCTTTACTGAGGTGAGAAATAAATTTAATGTAACAACTTCTTGATTCTATTCTTTTAGGATATTTCTTATTCTTTTGTGAAATCTGCTTGACTTTTTGTCTTAACAGTTTTCCCCCAAGATTTTAACCTTATATATCATACTTCAGTTTAGGAACCGCTTGGCTAATGCATTTTAGATAACCCAAATTCACTAAAATTTCAAGCTGCTGTAATTTTATGGCATTTATTGGAAGATGTCTTTATTCCATTTTATCTGTAGCAGCCCCCACCAGCCTACCTTAATTGTCTTACAGTTGCAATAAGTTAAAACTTACGTAGACTTTATACAGGATCCACTGATCGCACTAAGCCTCTCTGGGGTGGAGAGGAGGAAGGCAGGGCTTTCAAAAGGATAAAAGGGGTGAGGGGAGAGGGGGCAGAATATGCAGGCTCTTACAGATTTCCTCCGCACTGCCCTTCACACCCAGTGCACGTCTCTACAAAGGTATGAATGGAATGGCTTTTCTAGAAAAGGGCTTCCAAGAACATAAAGGAATTCCTTTCCCTGGGAGGCCCCATGGAGGGCCAGTCTTGAATTGGGCTTATTTCTCAAATCCATTTGATCTGGCATTTTTGTCAACATGGTACATGTTAGGGCCCACTACAACTTTTTTTCTTCTTTTTTGTGAAAGAGAGGCATATTTATTAAAATTCTTCCTTTTCCCCTGACAGAGCCTCACAGAAGTCAAGAAACGATATCCCCAGCTTAAATGTACAGCCTCTTAAAGATGGAGGCAACAATATTAGGTTGCCATAGTAACTGCTCTGTTAACCCTGCATTGAAGCCGGCTTATGTAAGAATCTTCCTTCATGTTCTAGGCTATGAAAACTGTGATGTTTGTTTAGACAAGGAAGTTTTCTCTAGTACACATTTTATTTTTCAAGTACATATACACTCTTTTGTTAAGCCTATTTACATTATCATTTGTAAATCTACAATGGGGTCTTTTTTCTCAACAGTGGCTTTTTTTATTAAACTGCTCTGATTGCGTTCATGATTTGTATTTACTAAGTACAGCCCCCAAAGTTAATAACAAGGTAGACACGAAAGCATTTTGTAGTACTTTATTGAAAAATGTTGGTGATCTCTCCTACTAATCACACCTGTACCTTCCAAGAATCATGGTTTAATTATGAGACTCATGAACATAAAAAATAATACCCTAGGCTTATTTTGTGTGTAGACACACTCACAAAGAGCTGTGGATGAGGTATAGCTAAGTGCGGTATGGAGGGGTGTGCATCCCTTCCTACGATCCAGTCCCTTTGTTGCATGACACTTCCTAAATTTGCAAATTTTAAATCGTACCATCAGCCAACCAACATCCCATAGGGAATGAGTCGGGGTGGGCAAAAGATCAGTTCACATTTTGAGAACAGTCGGTGTAGGTGCGCTTTGATTTTAGAATGATGAGTTTGAAAACATTTGTGAAAACTTCTTTCCACTCAGAAAGGCTGGAAAAGGTTTCCTAAAATCATTTTTGAAAAAGCAGCAAAATAATGTAGTGTGTATAGTGTGGAGCAAGTTGAAAGATGGTTCGATGCACCCATCCGGTTCAGAGCTATGATAAGATTTTTAAATGGTGAGCTCTTTAAGCAAAAAACATAAAACAAAAATGAAGTTTATTTTTAAAACACTGCTGGTGCTTTACGAAAGGACTTTGTTTACCTGTTACATGACATGTTCATATGAAGTTTCCTTGCTATGTAGAAAATGCTTAAATGTATACATCATTTTCATTACATCCTAGCACGTTTTTCTTACACAAGGTGCAGTCCATTGACAGTTTGCATATTGCACATGCAGTTTAACTAACTTTATTAGCACTACTTGTAGCAAACACAAGCCTAGTGAATTACAGATCCGTGTGGGCCAGAGGGATTTCGCCATGTAATTAATTAATTAAGCTCGACAGGGTCATTCTCATAAAATCTCTGGCTATATATACTTTTTTGCATTTAATGCCTATTCAGTATACTCTGAAGGTGCTATTCTTGGTGTTATCAAGAGTTCATAGGGGTTAGGGGGAAGTAAGAGCTTGTTAACGTACTCGTGAAGCACACCCATGTTCACAGACACACACGATGAAATTGCATGTTCGCCCCCTTCCTTAGTCTTGGCTTGTTGATTTTTGTATTGAAGAAAGGGTTAAATTAAAAAAAAAAAATTGAGACTCACGAATGACTTTTAAAGACAGTGGCGTTGTTGTCTATTCATGGGACTTACAATAATCACATTCTGCCTTTACCCAAGAATCTAAAAGGGCTGGGGATACAGGCTTCCTCCTCCCGGGGCTGCCGTCTTCCCGGGGCCGGATCCGGGTGGGCGTCCCTCCGCAGAGGAGAGGATATTTGCGGAGTTGAAACTCCTTAAACCCCCCAGTGAGACTATTATCGAGAATGGGGACAAGGTAAGATGCGTTCAGCCTGATTTCAATGTGAGGAAACCAAGTCCCCCCAACGAGGGGGTAGTCTGAGGTCACGCGTGGGACGTCGGGGACGCTCGGCACTGGTTTTCGGAAAACCCAGCTCTTGGGAGAACACCGGCCGGGCGGTCCCTTCTCCCCAGAGCCAGGCCGCGTCTTCGTCCTCTGCGCCGGCGTCTGTGGCATCTACGGTAAAAATTTAAAAGTTGGCTGCGGGGTCCTAATAAAATAGTCGTCTCTGTATAAATTAATTTATATGGTGCATATGCAGCTCGGCCCTCCTGGGTCTGCGGACGTCGTCGAGCAGGAACCGGAAGGCCTGGCTATGGCTTCTCCGTGCGGGCAGCCCCGCGGAGGCGGGTCACCTGCCGTTGGTGATGATGACCGAGGCGCCCAGGTAGTGCGGCAGGGGCGCGCCGGGCGGCGAGGCGGCGGCGGGGCTCGGGGGCCGGGGTCGCAGCGTGCCGGGCGCCGCGTCGGGGCCGCCGGGGCCGCAGGCCAGGCCGGGCGCGGCGTGCGCGGCGCCCCCCAGCGGCCCGCGCCGGGCCAGCACGCGGTGGTAGTTGAGCAGCACGAAGGGCAGCTGCGCGGGCGCGCCCGGGGGCTCGGGGGCCGGCGCGCAGCACTCGGGCGCCGCGCGGGCCAGCGCCAGCCGCGCCCCGTCCCGGGCGGCCTGGCGGGCGGCCTTGGCCGGGCCCAGCGCCGGCTCCTCACGGTAGTGGCCGCAGCTCGGGAAGCTCGGCGGCGGCGGCGGCGGCGGGGGTGCGGTGTCCTCGGCGAACCTGAGCGCGGCGGCGGCGGCGGGCGCTGCGGGGACAGGCGACATGTTAGACGGACGCTCGCACACGGGCAGGGAGGCGGCGGCCCAAGCAACACCGCCCCGGGGGGCCGAGCCACCACCCCTCGGGCAACCGCGACCCGCGTCGCCCACGCGCTCTGCCCACGCGCTCTGCCCACGCGGTCCCCGTCGCCCTCCCCAGCGCAGCCCAGGCCCCCGCTGTCCAGTCGCGAGGCACCGTCTGAGATGTGCTCTCTGCCGCAGTGGGGAGTGAAGAGAAACAGGTGGAACTCCTGTTAAACGATGTGCTTAATGCTACATGTCCAAAATACTGCTTCGGTGTGTCGCCAATATTTAAAATTACTGGGGGATTTCATTCTTTCCTTCTTTCTTTTTTTTTTGGTACTGCCTTTGAGATGCAGCGCTCACTTCACACAGCTCGCGGCACTGGCCACCTTTCAATGCTCCACAGCCACACAGGGCTGGTGGCTGCCAGTCCGCCCCGATTTTTCTTTATCCCTCAGTGGGGAGGGGTGGTCATCACCCTGGTCTGTATCACAAGTAAAGAACCACCCCTGCCCAATTAGATGCCTGAAATTAAGTAGCTCCCTGGGATTTGGGGAGTTTTTTTGTTTGGGTTTTTTTTTTTTTTTTAACTTCATGACACTTCTACTTTCATACCAAAAAGATTAAGAAGTTGATCACAGATTGCCTCACATTAGCACCTTTGATCTATTTTTTTATCAAGTGTGTGACAAACAAATGCTTATTAACCTTTTTCACTTTTAAAATAGCAATACAAATCAAACATTATGGGACATATCATAAGCCAGCTGCCAGACACACAGAACAAAATTCAAATTCTAGTCTCAAGTGGATAATGTTTCCAGCTGTATCAAAACCCTTTCCTGTGCCTTTCTTTCCTTGGATGTTTCGAAAAATCCCCTAGGTGGTTATGTGAGGGACCCAAAGCACTGATGGATATTGAGGGTTCGATCAAAGATCGGTGGCTCCAGGGACAGCCCCAGGCCAAAAGGCAGGGCAGCAGGGCCATGGCCGCTGGGATGGTCTTTTCTAAGTTGGCTACTTTTCAAAAACATGTCCTAGTGATCTCCACGAAGGTTAGATTTCTCCCTTGATCTATATCCCTCTTCTCAGATTTGGAGAAGAAACGTATCTAAGGTTGTGTCACAGAGCTGAGCAAGAGATTCCTGGGATTTGCATCCAAAGCAGGAAGAAGCCTGAGGAGGTCCGGAGCCCTGCTGAGAGAGAGGCGGGGGAGAGAGAGAACACTCTGGGAGCTCTCCTTCTTTAGCCCCGCTTTAAGTAGGGGCTGGTGCAGTTCTTTTCTGGGGCATGTCATCTTGATGTCACATTCCTGCAGCTAACCTCCAATCCCCACCTTCCACCCTCTGCCTGGGGTTGGTTCAATGAGCAAACAAGAGTCTGTGTCCTAGGCAACTGCAGGGCACCTCCACAGATGACATCTGCTTGCTTGCCACCAGGAGAAGGCAAAAACGCCATTTGTGTCTGTTGTTGAACCAGCATGTGCTGGGCAGGCCCCTCCTGTGTGCCATGTCCTGGAGTAGGCACATCACACTGCGTACGATCCCATTTTACAGAGGAAGAAACTGAGGCCTAGAGGTTTTATGTAACCTGCCCTGGGTTGGTGAGTGGCATTTCTGTCCCTGAGCCCATGAATTTCCACAACAGTTTTCCTCACTTTGAAAACTGGCATGGGAAGAAAACCAATAGACTCTTTGTCTCTCATACTCATTTTTGGGTGGAGTGGAAAGTAATCTTGTAAAATAAATGCAGCTGGGGCATTCTCGTCACATGTGAGCTGGTTTTGAAAATCATTGTCTCCTTTTGGGGAGTGAACGAGGCCAGAATTTATATGAAGGCTGAACACCTGGTTTTCCTTTGCCCTTTATACTGTCACTAGTTGTCCCTGAGGCATGCAGAGTGTCCTTTCTCACTCTAGTGAAGTGCTTGCATCCAGAGCAGGAGAGCACAGCAAGTCCTACTTAGAAGCAGAAGGAGGAAAAGTTTGCCTAAAGCCAGAGGATTTTTTTTCCATCTGCCACCCACTGCCACCGCTGCCGCGGGCCCCGTCTGTTCCCAGCTCTCCCTGTGTCCCTGCATGCAGACCTGACCCACCTTCGTAGTTAGGCACGAGGCTGTGCCGAGCCGTGTTCGCCGGTGGCTCCGGGAGGTTTTTAGCTGGAGACGGGCTGCTAGGCACTAGGGGGTTGGCATAATGCCACTGGCATTCGCCGCTGGCTGGCAGTGTGCTCAGGAAAAAGCGTGCCACCTCACAAGGGGATCCTTGGGCCTGCCCGAACTTGGCCGGCAGCACTGGCTTTTTGCTGCTGAAGACGTGGGAGTCCAGGGAGAAGTGTCCGTAGCGGTAGGAGAAGGGCAGGCTGTAGGGTGGCGCGTACAGAAGCTCGCTGCTCTCTGAATGGAGCTGCTGCTCTGGGGGAGCCGGGGCGTTTGCGGGGGGACTGGCTCTCCAGTTTCCGAGCTGGCCGCATTCCAGTCTGTCCATTTGGAACGAGCCGTATTGCTGCGGGGCAAAGAAGGTGGGTGAAGGGCTTGCGGGGGGGGGGGGGGGGCGGCGGGAACCGGCCTTCCGGCCCCAAAAAAACCCCACCCACGGGGCCCACCCCAACCAAGGGCTGGCCCTTCCCCGCCCCCCCCCACCACTCCGAGGTCCTGCGGGGCCACGTGCGCGGCACGCCCC
>CAUYSK010097988.1:0-52719 GCA_963575035.1 Avahi laniger | reverse complement strand
TTAGAAAGAAATTAATTGAACAACTAAAAATATATAGAAAAAATTAGCCGGGCATGGTGGCGCATGCCTGTAGTCCCAGCTACTCGGGAGACTGAGGCAGGAGGATCGCTTGAGCCCAGGAGTTTGAGGTTGCTGTGAGCTAGGCTGACGCCATGGCACTCTAGCCTGGGCAATACAGTGAGACTCTGTCTCAAAAAACAAAAAACAAACACAATAATTATAAAACTACCATTAGATATTGGTGTCATTGTAATATCCCAAAATAAATAGTAGTATTGGTTTGCACAATTCAGGGTATTAAATAGCAGAAACTATAATAGCACATAGGACTGATGTTATAGATAATTTAGGTACTAGTTTCCTACTGCTGCTATAACAAATAACCACAGATTTACTGACTGAAAACAACCCCTATTTATTATCTTACAATTCTGGAGGTTAGAGATCTGAAAAGGAATTTTACATAAGTCAAAGTGTCAAAAGGGCTGCGTTTTGTTTGGAGGCTCCAGGGAAGAGCCTGTTATCCTGCCTTTTCCAGCTTTTAGAATTTCTTGGCTTCTGGGCTCTTCCTATATCACTCCAAACACTGCTTTCTTCATCACTCCTTTTTCTGCCTCTCTACCCTTCTTGTTTCCCTCTTACAAGGACCTTTGTAATTACACTGGGCCCAGCAAGGAAATTCAGAATAATATTTCACCCCAAGATCCTTTAATTAATCATATCTGCAAAGTTCCTTTTGTCACTTAAGGCAATATATTCACAGGCTAGTATTAGAATGCAGAAATCTTTGGGCTGCTAATACTCAGCTTATGAAAAATTTTAAACTGCATTTAAATGAGAAAATTTAGCAAGATTCTACTTATTCTAAATTATCTAGATACTCTTCTATTTTCTTACCTTTATAGTTCTTAGAGGCTGACACCTAGAGCCCCAGACCAGATATCAAGGGAAGGTCTAATGATATAATATTTGTCTTTATTTTGTAGTATTATTCAATTGTCTGTTACTTTAAACAATACACTGAAGTAATTGTATATCAGATTCAGTTTGAGGAGCTAAGGATGCAAATTTAAAAGATATATTATTACACGCAAGACACAGATGATTAAGTGAAAAATGCAGTTCTATAAACAAAAGTTACGTTGTACGTAATTAATGCTGTAATATGAACAAGATGAGCTGTTAGCCAATTAATTGCATTTTGCCTTCTTTCTTTTCATTTTCAATCTTTTTCTTTAGTAAACTGTATATTTTTCTTTGATACTAACAATTGTTAAAATGTTTCACATAGAGAATTTATCTTCTTTATATGAAAATGATATATACTAAATAACAGGAACTATTTATTTACCTTAGAATAAAACTTAGCTCTATCTCTCATTTAAATATTTACTAGCTCTATGTTAGAGTTAGTGCAACCAAGTTCCATTGTGTTTCATCAGTACTACCTTTGAGATAACAGTGGCTCAAATATCTAGGACATATTAAGAAAGTAGGAGAACTCCCACAGGGAAAGTTAACAGCTTACATATACCTAACTCTCACAATCAACTCAGATGATTGTTGTGTTCCAACCAACTGTACATTTGGCTGAACTACTGAACACCTGCCCCAGTTTCAATCATCCCTGCTGAGTGTGTCCATGCTTGAATCACTTCACAGATTAATTATTGCAATTCCTTAATGTTTGGTCTCCAAAAGCAAGCTTTAAGGATAACATAAATTTATGCGGATTCGAATGACATAGAAAAATAACTAAAATATATAAAATGAATATATTGGAAAACTAAACTTACATTTATAATAAGCCAGAAAGCAGTGTCTTCTATAATAATTATCAGTTACAATTATTTGATTGCAAACAGCAGAAACTTATTCTATCCCATCCACGGAAAATGGATACATGGAAAGGACATTTGAAACACAAAATCCACCAGATGCTAGAAAATAAAACCTAAAATTATGGAAACTAAGATATCTCTAAGGTCTAGAAAATAGAAACAAAATAACACTCTCCTAGTAGGATGATTATGGTCAGAGTTATACTCTTGAGATGACTGCAGATCAAACTGTTTTCAGTTTTGTTGTCATTCTGTTCACAACCCGATTTTCAGAAGTGACAACATATTTGTCTAGCCTAGAAAACATGCCATTGGTTAGTGGCAATGGGGAAAAGAGAAAGTTTTTCTAAATGAACTTGGGCATGACAAGTAACAAGTGGATTTTGGACACTGAAAAAATATAAAATATTCGCTGCAGACAACATGCACTTCTATTTCCAGTATTACACTCTGCTCAGACAAAGAAAGATTGTATTTGTCTATGGTAATAAGCAAATTTTAATTACTTATATCATTTATAAAGTTTTAAAATATTCTAACATGACTTCCAGTTTAAGTGTAGAGACATAGTGAGCTATAAAAGAAAAAAGTCCATATTATAAGAGGAAAAAACCTGGACATGCTGCAAATTAATGATTTTTTTTTGTAAATCTATCAAATAATAGATGTCACGAGAAAAATGGCCATCCCAAAGAAAGACAGACACCTGCAGGGACAGACAAGAGCCAAACATTTGCTCACTTGAGGAAGAAACCTTGGACACCATATCATCTGAAATGAACATTAAACTAGAAATTTTTACAAATTTCTGGAGGATGAGCATAGGCTAGTATGAGAGCAAAAATCTATTGGAGGATGCAATCACAGTGGGGATCCCAATCTTTTAGAGGCTTTTTGTCTGGAAACCTCAGGCTCTCAACAGGGAGGATGAGGGAAAGTGAAGAAAAAGCTCACCTAATGAGAATGACTACCCAGATCCCTCTCTCTTACCTTGAAATGGCTCCATCTACAGGGGGAACAAAACAGTCTGAGAATGCTTAAAGGATTCCATCTCAGTTGGAAAAAAGGAACATGACCAATCCCCAATCTCCCGGTCTATACTGGTTTGCATGGGCTGCCATATCAAAATACCACATATTAGGTGGCTGGAGCAACATAAATTTAGTTTCTCACAGTTCTGGAGGCTAGAAGTTAAAGATAAAAATGTCTGCAGGTTTAGTTTCTTCTAAGGCCTCTTTCCTTAGCTTGCAGATGGATGTCTTATCACTGTGTCCTCACATGGACTTTTCTCTGAGTGTGCGCATCCTTGATGTCTCTTTGTGTGTCCTAGTTTTCTCTTCTTATAAGGACATCAGTTAACTTGGACTAGAGCCTACTGTAACAGCCTCATTTAACTTAATTATCTCTTTTAAAGGCTTTATTCCAAAGCAAGGGCAAGATGGCTAAATGCAGACACTGGTCACAGCATTGTCTCAAAGAAGGAAAAGTTTTAGATGGAAAAAACAAAACATAGCTCAGTTATAATTCTGAGGGAAAAGTGCTAGATGGTACCAGAGATTCCACGGGAAGAACTCAATCCCCATCAAAATACCAGTGTCATATTTCACAGATCTAGAACAATAAACCTAAGATTAATTTGAAACTAATAAAAAGAGCCTGAATAGCCAAAGCAATCTTAAGTAAAAAGAACAAATCTGGAGGCATCACATTACCTGACTTCAAATTGTGCTATAGTAACCAAAACAGCATGGTACTGGTATAAAAGTAGAGGCATAGACCAATGAAACAGAATGGAGAACCCAGAAGTAAAACCATCTACCTGCACCCACCTAATCTTTGACAAAGCAGACAATAGCATACACTAGGGAAAGGAAGCCTTATTCAATAAATCATGCTGGGAAAATTGGAAAATGACATATAGTGGAATGAAACAGGATCCCTACCTCTTGCCATATAAAAAAGTTAATTCAAGATGGATAAAAGACTTAAATGTAAGACATGAAACCATAAAAATTCCAGAAGAAAATATAGGAAAAACTCTTAGATATCAGCCTAGGTAAAGAATTTATGACTAGGACCCCAAAAGCAAATATAGCAACAATAAAAATAAATAAATGAGACTTAATTAAATCAAAAACTTCTGTACAGCAAATAAAATAATCAACACAGTGAATAGACAACCTATAGAGTAGGAGAAAACATTGACAAATCATAACATCCGACAAAGGACTAATATCCACAATCTACAATCTACTCAAACAAATTAGCAAGAAAAAAGCTAACAACCCCATCAAAGAGTGGGGGAAAAGACATGAACAGACGTTTTTCAAAAGAAGACAGACAAGTGGTCCACAAATATTTAAAAATACTCGGCATCACTAATTATCAGAGAAATGCATATCTTTTTATTTCAAAGTATTACAGGGGTACAAATGTTGTTTGGTTACATGGATCACTTATGTAATACATGAGCCAGAGTTAAAAGTATGCCCATCACCCAGATAGTGTTCATTGTACCTGTTAGGTAGGTTTTTGCCCATATACCCCTCTCCCATTTGATTTCCATTGAGTTTTATTTCCCTTTATGCATGTGTGTGCCAGTCATTTAGTTGAAGTGGCAAAAGAAAAAAAAAGTCAGCCAATACTATTAATAATATATCTGATAAAGCTATTCTTCAGAAATGAAAGAGAAACATACAACTTCCAGAAAACAGAAGCTGAGGGAACTCATAACTAAAACAGCCTTACAAGAAGTGATTAAGGAAGTGTGACAACTGAAAATAAAGTGATGATAATTATTATCATGAAAACATATGAAAGTATAAAGCTCGGCAGTGGAGGTAAATTTCTATCTCAAACTCAGGGTATCCCAGCAATATAATGGTGCTATGTAAATCTCTCAGTTCTTTAGAATGAAAGTTTAAAGTCAAAATGTCCAAACACAACAACAACTACAGTTAGTGGCTAAGGAACAGTTAATAGATAAAGAAGTGAACTAAGGCAACAAAATTTTTGTAAATTTTATAAATTGTGAGTGGGAAGGGAAAAGTATAAAGTATGTTTATGTAACCAAACTTAAGTTTTTATTAGCCTAAAATAGTATTTTATAATGAAAACACTCTTTATATTAGCTCCATGGTAACCACAAAGAAAAAAATTACAGCAGGTACCTATGAGAAAAAGAAGAAAACCAATGCTTAGAACAATAGAAAACCACGGAACCACAGAGGTAAACAACAGGGGAAGAAGGTAACAAAGAATCTACAAAATAACCAGAACCAGGAAGACGACAAGGATATCCATTTTCAACACTTCTGCTCAACATAGTACTGAAAGCTCTGGCCAGAGAAATTAGATAATAGAATGAAACAAAAAGATATTGAAATTGGAAAGGAGGAAGTTAAAGTGTCCCGTTTGTAGATGTCATGATCTTATATATATAGAAAACTCTAAAGACTTCAGCAAAAACTCTTAGAACAAATAATTCAGTAAAATTACAGAATACAAAATTAACATAAAAAATTCAGTAGTATTTTTATATGCTAATAGTGATCTATGTGAAAAAGAAATTTAAGAAAACAGTCCTACTCACAGTAGCTATACAGAAATAAAATATCTAGGAATAAATTTAACCAAGGAGGTGAAAGACCTTTATAATAAAAATTGTAAAACACCGATGAAAGAAATTGAAGGAGGCACAGATAAATGGAGAGATATCCCATGTTCATAAATTGGAAAAATTAATATTTTTAAAATGGCCACTCTACCCAAAGCAATCTGCAGATTTAATGCAATCCTCATCAAAATAGCAATGACATTCTTCACAGAAATAGGAAACAAATCCTAAAATTCATATGGGAACACAAAAGATGCTGAATAGCCAAAGCAATTCTGAGTGAAAAAGAACAAAACTGAAGACATTGCATTACTTGACTTTAAAATATACTACAAAGTTATAGTAACCATAACAGTATGGTACTGGCATAAAAACAGACACATAGACTGGTAAAACAGAATAGAGAGCCCAGAAATAAATTTACACACCTGCAGCCAACTGATTTTTCAGAAAGGTGCCAAGAACATACATTGCAGAAAAGACAATCTGTTCAATAATTGGTGTTGGAAAAACTGGATATCGAAATGAAGGATAATGAGACTAGACCCCTACCTCTCACTGTTTACAAAAATCAACTCAAAATGATCAACGACTTAATGTAAAGCCCCAAAAGATAAAACTAGTAGAAGAAAATGTAGGGGAAATATTTCACAACATTAGGCACAGCAAGGATTTTTTATATGAGATCTCAAAAGCATATGCAACAAAAGGAAAATAGACAAATGAGAATACATCAAACTAAAAAGCTCTTGCACAGCAAAAACAGAAGGAAAGATAACCTACGAAATGGGAGAAAATATTTGAAAACTATACATCTGACAATGGATTAGTATGTAGAATATGTAAGAAACTTAAAAACTCAAGAGCAAAATAATACATAATCAGATTAAATATGGGCAAAAATACATTAATAGACATTTTTCAAAAGAAGTCATACAAATGGCCAATAAATATATAAGAAAATATTCAACATCCCTAAGCAAAACTTGTATCTTTCTTGCCATGCTAAAATTGGAAAACCATATGTCAAACCATTGTAAATCAGGGCCTGTCTGTATAACACTTATAGGTAAAGGTAAATATAAAATCAAATTCAGAATATTCTAATACTGTAATGGTGGTGTGTAAATCATTTTTAACTCTAATTAAATCTTAAAAGACAACAGTATTAAAAATAACTACAGGTGAGGCCTGAGTCGCGGGAGCAGAGCAAAGGCAGCACCGAAGCCACCACCTTCATTCTGCTCCCTTTAAAAAAAAATAAAAAAATAAAAAAATAAAAATAAAAAAATCAAATAAAAATAACTACAGGTATAATAATTTGTTAATGGATACATAATATAAAAATGTAAATTGTGACATCAAAGACATCAAATTGGGGAGAAAAATAGAAATTTTGTAAGCAATTGAAGTTTTATATAATCAGTTTAAAATTGACTGTTATAAGATTTTTGATACATAATATTTATACGTATTTAGAGGGTATATATGATATTCTGATACATGCATACTAGGTGTAATGATCAAATCAGGATATTTAAATTATCCATCATCTTGAACCCATCATTTCATATGTTGGGAGTATTTTAAATCTTCTTCTAATCATTTGGAAATATACAATATATTGTTGTTAACTATAATCACCCTACTGTGCTATCAAATGCTAGAACTTATTCCTTCTGTCTAACTCTATGTTTGTACTGATCTCTTTCCATCCCCCTAACTCACCCTTTCTAGCCTATTGTAACTATAATTCTACTCTGCACTTCCGTAAGATCAACAGTTGTAGCTCCCACATATGAGTCAGAATATGTGATATTCTTCTTGCTGTGCCAAGCTTATTTCACTTAATATAATGACGTCCAGTTTCATACATATTGCTGCAAATGAAAGGATTTCATTTTTTTTATGGTGGAATAGTATTCCATTGTGTGTATATACTTCCAGATAGTGCACTGCAGTGCTGGTGGCAGGCTATATATATACTCCTAGAGAATGAGCTCCAGTGCTGATGGTGCAGGCCCATTCCAGTGGTGATGAGTTGAGCAGGACAATCCCCAGTTCCCCAGTCAAAATGCTCATGTGTTTGTGAGAGTGCTAGTAGATAGGGCAGGCCTTCCCTAAGGGCCCCTGATGGTAAATGCAGGCATCAGTAGTGGTAGGCAGGGTGGGTCAATCCTCTGGCCCTCAAATGGTGCTTTTTGGTGCTGGCAATTGTGGTGAGCAGGTGGGTTCTCAGGCTCCCTAGGGGTTCTTGAAAGCACTAGCTGTGGTGTGTGGAGCAGGTTGATACCCAGGTCCCTAGGTGACATGCCTCATCAGTGGTGGCAGCTACAGGATCATGGTAGGTCTTTCCTGAGGCACTGGGATTGCACCCAGGGGGACTGGTCCCCAGATCCTGTGCAGGCATATGCAGGCACATAGTAGCCCTATTTCTTGGGGTGGGTGGGGTTTCTTTTAGTGGCAGCACACACATGCAGGTGGCTCTCAGGGTCTGAGGAACATGTGCTTGGGCTTTCTTTGTGCTAAGGGCATCTTCCCTAGTTGCTACACCAATTGCATCTCGGAGTATAGGTTGTTGCATGGTCTAGAGTGCTGGAGACTCAGCTGCAATAATAAGTCCATCCAGCATCACAACACTGCAGCTTTTGGGGTAGACATGATGGGATGGCAGTGGGGTTTCAGGAATGTGGTGATATAGGGTCCGTTAAGCTCCAGAGCAAGATATAGTCTGCTGGGGGCCAGGCTCCCAAAATGGCACACGCTGTAGCTGCTTGGATCTTAGGAATTGTGTGAGATTTAGAACAAACTCCCTCTCTGGAAGAATGCCATTGTGTGGACTCCAGGTAGCTCCCTAAAATAGTCTCAAGGCCTAAGAGCTGAGGGGCTCTCCACTAGATATGATTACAGGAGTTAGTGGTTAGAATGTGGACTGCTGGGGATGTCTTTATTACCTTTTACCTCTCACAGGGGAAAAGGTTTCTTCTGGCTCTGAGCCAATCCAGGCAGGACCAGCTATTTTGCTTCCCTCTTCTTCCATTCCCTGTCATTTCTGTGCTGAATTCCAGGGGTGTCTCTTAGGTGATATATACACTGTGTGAATATCTACTCACTGTTCTGATCGTTTTTTGAGGACAAAGAAGGTGCCAGGTACCTCAAATAAGCCGTCTTGAACCCCTATAAGATGTTATATGTGAGCGTCATGTTAATCACAATGCAAAAATTTGTAGCATGTACACAGAAGATAAAGAGGAATGGATCAAATCATATAGCTAAAAAAATCGTATTATAAAGGAAGACAAGAAGAGAGGAACAAAGGAACTACTAAACAGTCAGAAAACAAGTAACAAAATAGCAATAGTGAGTACTTACCTTTCAAGAATTACTTCCAATGTCAATGAAATAAATTTTTCAAAGAATATAGAATGTCTCATAGGATTAAAGAAAAGATTCAACTATATGCTGCCTACAAGATACTCACTTCATCTTTAAGAACACATAGGCTGATATGAATAGAAAACATATTCCACACAAATGGAAATTGAAAGAGAACAAGGGTATGTATCTATCTTTATCTAATAAAATTGACTTTAAGTCCAAAACTGTCGAAAGTGCCAAAGAAGGTCATTTTCTAATTATAAAAGAGTCAATTCATTAAGAGGATATAACAATTGTAAATATATATGCATACAACACTGGAGCAGTTAAATATATAAAACAAATAGTAACAGATCTGAAGGGAGAAATAGATTGCAATACAATAATAGTATGTGACTCAAGCACATCACTTTTAGTTTTGGACAGATTACCCAGACAGGTAATTAACAGGGAAACACTGGATTTGAACTACACTTTAGATCAAATGGACCTAAGAGACATATATAGAACATGTCATCTAACAACTGAATACACATTCTTCTCAAGCACATACAGACTGTTCTCCAGGATAGATCATATATAAAGCTTCAAATCAAGTCTTAATAAAATTATCTTTTCATATCAATTATCTTTTCTAAACAAAGTGATAAAAAATGAGAAATCAATAACAGGAGGAAAAATAGAAAATCCACAAATATGTGGAAATTAAACAATACCATCATGAACAATAAATGAGTCAAAAAAAGAAATTAAAAGGGAAACTTAATAAAATTTTAAGACAAATGGAAATGAAAACACAACACGGAGCAGGGAATGCTGGTTCATGCTTATAATCTTAGCACTTTGGGAGGTCAAAGCAGGAGGACTGTTTGAGGTCAGGAGTTTGAGGTTGCACTGAGTGATGATGACACCATTGGACTCTAGCAGGGGTGACAGCGAAAGACCCTGTCTCAGAAAAAAAAAAAAAAAAGAAAGAAAGCAAGAAAGAAAAGGAAAGGAAAGAAAGAAAATAACAGTAAAGAAATAAAACAAAAATAAAAGAAAATACAATGTGGCAAAACTTACAGGATACAGCAAAAGTAGTTCTAAGAAGAGTTTCTTGTGACAAAAGTTTAAACAAAAAGAAAGATCTCAAATAAATAATCTAACTTTAAACCTCATAAAACTAGAAAAAGAATACAATAAACTGAAATGTAATAGATAGAAGGAAATAAATAAAATTAATGAAATAGAGGTTAGAAAAACAACAGAAAAAGTCAACAAAACTCAGAGCTAGTATTTTGAAAAGATAAACAAAATTAACAATCCTTTAGCTAGACTAACTAATTAAAAAAAGAGAAGGTCCAAATAAGTAAAATCCAAAATAAAAGAAGAGACATTACAGCCAATACCTTAGAAATACAAAGGATCATAAATGACTCATGAATTGGTAATCTTGAAGAAATGGATAAATTCTTAGATACACACAACCTATTATTGCCAAATCATGATGAAATAGAAAATCTTAACAGACTATCAATAACTAAGGAGACTGAATAGCTAATGAAAAATTTCCCAACAAACAAAGGCCAGGATCAGATGACTTCTCTGAGTTATACTACCAAACATTTAAAGTAGAATTAATACCAATACCAATTATTCTCAAAGTGTTCAAAAATATTGAAGAGGAGTACTTACAAACTCATTTTATAAGACTACCATTACCCTGATAGCAAAACCAGACAAATATCGTACAAGAAAAGAAAATGACTGGCCCCAATGAACATAGATGAAAAAATCCTCTGTGAAATAATAGTAAACTGAATTCAACATGCTAAAAGGATCATACACTGTAGTCAAGTGTGATTTAGTTCAAGGATACAGAGATGTTTCAACATAAACAAATCAATGTGATATGCCAAATTAACAGAATGAAGGGTAAAAAAACCCATGTTCATCTTAATTGATGCATAAAAATCATTTGACAAAATTCAACGTCCTTTTATGTTAAAACTCTTACCAAACTAGATATAAAAGTAATGTACCTCAACAGAATAAAGGGCACCTTAAGTGTTCTTACCACAGACACACACACACACACACACCAGAAATGGTAACTATGTGAGGTAATCAATATGTTAATTTGCTTTGTTATGGTAACCATTACACAATGTATACATGTATCAAATCATCACATTATATGCCTTAAATATATATAAACTTTGTCAATCATACCTGAAGAAAGATGGATAAAAAAGAAGTTATTAAGGTAGAAGTAGTAGAATACGGTCAGAAACTTGGTTACACAAAGATTTTAAAATCATCAAATATTGATTAAATGAATATAAAACATAATATGTTTCTCATATTTAATTTCTCTAAAAGATAGCTGACTGTTTAAGACAATTGAAGTAATAATATATTGTTTTTACAACATATGTAAAAACATCATAAATAGAGAGACTTCTTAACCATGATTCAAATTCTAATGCTATGACTACCTAATGGTATCCCTAAGATGCCAACAATGGGAACATATTCCCGTGACATTATTAGTTAATTTAAGTTTATAATTTGCTTCGAATTGATTTTAAAAACTTTATCCCATTACTTCTTTTCTATAACATGTTCTCATTCTAATTACATCTTTCACAACGTGCTTGTACAAGTGTGACAAGTGGGAAAGTGAAACAGCACACAGTGAACATTCTTTAACATGTCACAATTAACAAAGGGTTTCCAAAGAATCAACTCTTTTCATTTCCATATCATGCCTAGTAAGAACACTTCAGCCATCTCTTTTAATCAAATAGAGCACTTTATTTATAATATGCAAAAAATGTTTGTTTAAAAAGTATTAAAAAGGTATCATACAATACAGATTGTAAACACCATTTAATTATTATATTGATAATTTAAAACTTGTTGCAGTCCTTATTTTCCATCCAGTTAGCACACATCTTGATTAATTTGTTCTTTATTGAGAACATAATTATAAAGTAATTATGAAAACTTAAAATGTCATTAACTTTGTCCTCCATGGATTTAGTAGCCTAATAAAACTCATCTAAATTCTTAAACTTTCCTTTAAAATCAGTCAACACATAAAAAAACTTATAGCCAGTAGTTTTCATTCTTCTCTTCAAATCATTTCCTCAAAATTATCTTGTTTATTAGTTTATCATTTTTTATGTTTCTGTAATCTCTGGTTTCATTAGACATATGACCTGAATTTTTTCTTTATATTTTATAAGTTTGTTATGTGTATGTATTTATTCCTATATACCTGCATTTATAATACACACACACACACACACACAAACACATACACACTGCTGTGAAAGTACTGAAAGGAATATAATATGTTTGTCACAAGAAATAGGAAAATTAGAACACGGACAGAAAAAAATTTCAGGATATACTTATTCTTCGATTATCATATTATTGAACCTAATTCTGGGTTTTGGGCCCTCTTGTTTTTCTCCTCTTCATTTTTTTTATTTAAATAGATATATGAGACACAAGTTGTTTTTTGTTACATAGATGAACTGCATTGTGGAGGAATCTAGACCTTTAATATACCCATCAACTGAATAGTATACCTTGTATCCAATAGATAATTTTTCATCCCACATGCTTCTGAATCTCCAATGTCCATTAAGTCACTCTGTGACCACACCACTCATTGCATAACTCCCATTTATGAGCAAGAACCTGTGTTATTTGGTGTTTTGTTCCTGGAATATTTCACTTAGAATAATGACCTCCGGTTCCATCCAAGTTGGTGTAAAGGCATTAATTCATCCTTTTTGATGGCTGAGTATTATTTCATAGTATATATATATATATATATATATACCACAATTTTCTTTAATCACTCATCTATTCGTGGACACTTAGGTTGATTCCACGTCTTTGCAATTATGAATTGTGCTGCGATGAACATACGGTACAGGTCTCTTTTTTAATAAAGTGACTTATTTTCCTTTGGGTAGATATCCAGTAGTGGGTTTGCTGGATTGAATGATAGATCAACTTTTATTTCTTTGAGAAATCTCCCTATTGTTTTCTCTGAAGTCTCTACTAATTTAATCCCCACCAACAGTGCATAAGCATTCCCTTTTCACTGCATTCATGTCAACATCTATCATTTTTACTTTTTTATAATGACCATTATAACAGGAGTTTATATCTTCTATGTCAAAGATAAGTTGGTTATTGGTGTATGGTTTTATTTCTGGGTACTCAATTCCCTTCCATTGATCTATGTGTTTACTTTTATAACAGTGTCATGTTGTTCTGATTACTATAGTATAATTGGAAGTTGATAATGTGATGCCTCCAGATTTGTTCTTTTTGCTTATGATTGCTTTGGGTATTCGGGTTCTTTTTTGATTCCATATTAAATTTAGGATAGATTTTATTTTATTTATTTATTTTTATAAATTTCAGAATATTATGGCGGTACAAATGTTTTGGTTACATGAATTGCTTTTGTATTGCTTGAGTCAAGGTTATAAGTGTGCCCATCACCCAGATAGTGTACATCTTACCTGTTAGGTATGATTTCACCCATCCCCTGCTCACCCCTCCCATCTGCATGATTTTTGTTGAGTTTTAGTTCTGTCTGTGCACATGAATACTAAAATAACTTATTTTCCTTTGGGCAAATACTCAGTACTGGAATTGCTGGGTCAAATGGCAGGTCTACTTTTAGTTCTTTGAGGAATCTCCATACTGTTTTCCAAAGAGGTTGTACTAATTTGCAGTCCCTTCATCGGTGTATATGTGTTCCTTTCTCTCTGTATCCATGCCAGCATCTGCAGTTTTTAGACTTTTTAATAAAAGCCATTCTGATTGGGGTAAAGTGATATGCATTGTGGCTTTAATTTGCATCTCCCTGATGGTTAGCGACTGAGCATTTTTTCATATGTTTGTTGACCATTTGTCTATCTTCTTTTGAGCTTCTTTTGTTCATGTCTTTTGCCCACTTTTTGATGGGGTTGTTTGATTTCTTTCTTGCTGATTTGCTTCAGTTCTTTGTAGATTCTGGTTATTAGCCCTTTATCAAATGTATAACACGTGAATATTTTCTCCCATTCTGTAGATTGTCTATTTGCTCTGTTGATTGTTTCCTTGGCTTTACATTTTTAATTCTGTGATAAATGATCTTGGTATTTTACGGGCATTACATTGAATCTGTAAATCACTTTGGGCATTCCATTTTAATAATATTGGTTCTTCCAATCCATGAGCATGGGCTGTTTTTGCATTATTTGTGTCATCTCTAATTTCTTTTATCAGCATTTTGCAATTCTCTCTGTAGAGATCTTTCACTTTCTTGGTTAAGTACATTTCTAGGTATATTTCTCCTTTTTTATAGCTAGTGTGAAGAGTATTGAGTTTAAGATTTGGTTCCCAGCTTGGCTGTTATTAATGTGCAGAAATGCTACTGATTTGTTACATTAATTTTGTAACCTAAGACTTCACTGAATTTCTTTATTAATTCTGGGGCTCTTTTGGAGGAGTCTTTAGGGTTTTCTAGATATAATATCATATCATCGGCAAACAGGGATAATTTGACCTACTCGTTTCTGATTTGAATGCCTTTTATGTCTTTCTCTTGCCTGATTGCTCTGGCTAGGGTAACCAGTACTACATTGACTATAGGTGGTATGAGTGAGCATCCTTGTTTTGTTCCAGTTCTTAGGGGGTGTACTTCCAATATTACCTCATTCAGTATGATGTTGGCTATGGGTTTGTCAAGTATGCCTTTTATTATTTTGAGATATGTGCTTTTATGTATACTTTCTTAAGGGCTTGTTCATGAAGGGGTGCTGTATTTTATCAAAATGTGCTTTTTCCATGTCTATTCATACAGTTTTTGTTTTTAATTCTGTTTATGTGGTGAATTTATTGATTTGCCTATGTTGAACCATCCTTGGGTCACTGCGATGAAATCCATTGATCATGGTGAATTATCTTTCTGATGTGCTGTTGGATTGAATTTGCTAGTATTTTGGTGAGGAGTTTTGCATCTACGTTCATGAGGGATATCGGTCTGTAGCTTTCTTTTGTTGTTGTTGTTGTGTTTTTTCCTGGCTTTGAATCAGAGTGGTACTGACCTTATAGAATGAGTTAGGGAGTATTCCCTCTTTCTCTATGTAATGCAACAATTTCAGAAGGATAGGTACAGTACTCTTTTGTAGATCTGGTAGAATTGAGCTGTGAACATGTCTGGTCCTGGAATTTTTTTTTGTTGGGATATTTTTTATTACCGATTCAATCTCATTACTCTTTGTTGGTCTGTTTAGGATTTCTATTTCTTTCTCATTCAAGCTTTAGGAAGTTGTCTGTTTCTAAAAATTTATCCATTTCCCCCAGATTTTTTAGTTTGTGTGCATAGAGGTGTGCATAGTAATCTCAGATGATCTTTTTCAGTTCTGTGATATTAGTTGTAATGTCTCCTTTTTCAATTCTAATTGAGCTTATTTGAATCCTCTTCTTTCCTTGGTTAATCTACCTAGTAGTCTGCCAATTTTATTTATCTTTTCAAAGCACCAACTTGTGTTTCATTGACCTTTTGTAATTATTTTTAGTTTCAATTTCATTTAGTTCTGCTCTAATCTTCGCTATTTCTTGTCTTCTACTCTTTTGGGGTTTGGTTTGCTTTTGTTTTTCTAGTGCCCTCTTTTACAACATATGCAATAATTTCAATAACTTCTACAGGCATCACTTGTATATCATACCATGGTAAAATGGTTACTAACATTTTAGAATACCTACTACTTTCTAATAATCTGCAAATATCTTAAATTTGTAATCCTCACCATAACATTAAAAAGTACATATTTTTGTCTTCAATTTTAGTGAGATATAAGAAATCAAATATCCAAAGTGAGCGTAACTTATTTGAAGTTAGTAAGTAGAGGAGCCTGGTTTTAAATCCATCTAAATATCCAGCCCATTTCCCATTACATTTATCTGCTTGACCCCAGGATATCAAAAAAGAGTTAGATCATACTCAATACCTCTTGTTTAACAAGGCATAGAAGTAAGTAATTCACTTTTGAATCATATCCATTAAAATGGTTAAAACAGAAAGTAATTGTGGCACTTAATGGGGAAAATGTCAATTATCTGAATGATTCATTTAGGTGGAAAAGTTGTCTCTCCGATAATGCCAGATAAATGAGGTGTATTTACATGTTACTTTCTGTTTTGCTTCTGTACATCTTTTTGATCTCCAACTGGCACTCCATTATTTGATTCACTTTCATTTACTAATGAAGCTTTTGGTCCATGTTAGAACTTCAAGCCTTTAAAAACTTTTCGTAAATTTGCTTCACACTAACCTATCTCCAAGTTTCCATTCCAATGTTACATCATTGCAATTGCTATGGCATAGTCGGTGCTTGGACTGACATTAATTTTGGCACAGGCTCAGCAACAGTTTCATTTCTGATTGATCTTAAAAGGTACATTGGTTTTGGCTTTATATATCCTCTTCTGGCATATCTTTTATTTTTCTAATAATATTCATCTCAGCCAGGCTTCAAGCCACTTAAACCCTTCTGGGTAGTTTTTGCATTAACTCACAATTTAAACTAAATTTTATTTTTTACAAGTAACATTAGAGATGTTTTGTATGATGCTTTGAAAGTAATGTCATAAAATAGTTAATATATTAAAAAAATGTATATATGATTTCTCAGGAGATGTACCATTTCTGGAGAGTAAGAAAAGTTAAACAAATGTTAACTAGGTCCAAATCAAAAAGTAAAATGTCTATGCACATAGATAAGAGTGTCCATACATCCAAAAAGTATACAGTTTTCAGTTAGGGAGACATAGAATTCTAATATGTACACACAATTTACAGGTATGATAAGTTTTGATTTTTACATACATTTTAGTTTTCAACATGAAATATCTGGCAGAATATATACCTACATCCAATGAATATTTCTTGAGGGCCTACCATGCTCAGGAATTCTGCTATCTGGAGTAATATGACAGGGCATGGGACAGACCTGCTTCCACCCTATTGTTGAGCAGTAGCAGGTTGTGCTACACCAAGTAATATAGAATACATCTGCTTCAACAGATATGAGTCACAATATAATGTCAAGCCAGTGCCAAAGAAATTTCCACCATGTTGACAACATTGCTCAAAGAACATATTAAAAAATAATAGTCAAGGCAACACGACACTGAGAATGACCTACTAAATCATTAATAACTGTGAATAAATATTGTTATAAACTATGATAGTAATTGACTTGTAATTTAAGGATGATTTTCAATTTTGTTTTGAATTTTTAACCTCTTCAACTGGCGTGTCAAAAATATAGCATAGAAATGTCTCAACTTACAAATTTAAAGTTAAGAACTTTCATAAATATGAACTGCGCTCCAGAGCAAAACCCTGTGCTACTTTGCGAACAGGTAGCAGAAGTTCCAACAGAACATTTTGGCTATGTTCATGTTACTGAATATATGTGTTCTTTTTTATGCTTAATGCTAATAGTTGTTAATATTAAATATATCACACTTGTGTGAACTGCTAAGTAATGAAAATATTGAAAGTGTCTGGTTAGATGATGCATAGATTGTGATGGGAAATAGAAATTAATATAAGAGTACTACAACTATCACTGATTGAGTTCTTAGAGCAATTTTCAACTGGTTCCGTCTTGCCCAACTTCAATCTAGAGGCGAGCCTTTCCTCATATGCCAGCAGCACCCCAGATGCTCAGCTCCCTAGTTACTGTTGGGTGGTGGGTTACCTACTGGTGATAGGCTTTTAGGGGAACGGTTTGCTCAAGACAGCCTTCACATTCCCCTCAGCTTGAATAAATTTTAGACAGATTTCTTCCTGATTAGAGACTCTTGACCTTTTTTTCTTTCTTAGAGAACTTGTAACTATAGATTCCTTCTCTGTTCCTTTGAGATATAAATCTTCTCCCAGCCTTCTGCCAGTTTTACAACCCAAGAATGTCTTTCTCAAGGACCTGGAAACCATACCTTTGAAGTGGAATCATCAGGAAAGATAGCACCCCTAAGTCCCAGTTTTTGTTAAAGGGCAAGAGACTGGCCAGGTGAGATGGCTCACACCTATAATCCTAGCACTCTGGGAGGCTGAGGCGGGAGGATCGTCTGAGCTCAGGAGTTCGAGACCAGCCTGAGCAAAAGCGAGACCCTATCTCTACTAAAAACAGAAAGAAATTAGTTGGACAACTAAAAATATATAGAAAAAATTAGCCAGGCATGGTGATGTCTGCCCGTAGTCCCAGCTACTCGGGAGGCTGAGGCAAGAGGATTGCTTGAGGCCAGGAGTTTGAGGTTGCTATGAGCTAGGCTGACACCACGACACTCCAAGCCGGGCAACAGAGTGAGACTCTGTCTCAAAAACAACAACAACAACAACAAAACAAACAAAAAAACAAAAAAACTAACAGAAAATCTGATTCCTGTAATAGAATAGGTCTTGTAATTAAAAAAAAAAAAACAAAACAAAACGAGAGGACAAGAGACTAACTTCAAGAAGCACTAATTAGCAATCACAGATGGCCTAATGACACTGATCAACATCCACCCCTGCCCCAACATCCTCTAGGATCTTTCCACTAGCTCATCCGGTGCTTAAAGCTCTCCCTCCTTTTGTTTTGGCAGAGTTGAGTTCAGTCTCTCTCTCCAGTTGCCATAGTCTCATAGTCTTGACACATATTGTCGTAATCTTGAATAAAATCTTCCTGACTTGTTTAACTTGTCTAATGCAACGTTTCTTTGACAGGTTATGCAGTCTCTAGGGCACTGATGGTCCACACTTCAAACTCTGTTTTTTGTATGTGTGGTAATTGATGATTGATGGTCTTTTCTTGGCTATAACCAGAGACAGAGGTTAAAGCTGAGGCATTCTCCATACAGCTAAAAGTCCTTTGTTAAAACCTTTTCTATACTGAGTGGTCATTCAGTTTTTTTTCCCTTTTGTCCCTAACTGATATCTGGTCTAGCTTCAGGAAATTAAAGGTAATCATTTCAGGTATGCATCCCAAACATATTTTCTGGCCCTTTATGACTGAGTAGCTTCATTTGAGCTGCTGCTCTGCCAGAGACTGAATTCCATCCCTATTGGAGTTAAATTGGAGATACAACACCACAGTACAGGTACATGTGAAGAAGCCATGGAGTGGGAAACAGGAAAAATATTTTAAGATATACCTCTACCACAAACGGGGGAAATAAACTCAAGGTGGTAGGAAAACAAGTAATGGCCAGTTCAAGAGAAATGACAAAGAGAGAGTAAATCTAGTAAAATGACATTCTTAGCAATTAATGACAATTATCGAGAGATGAGGAAAAAATTTCCAATTCACTTCATTTAATACCCCAACTCCACCAGTGCTTTCACTCTCCAAGGCTGGGAATAACAATGCCTTGACCTTCCCATTTGTCTCTTCCTCACCACCCTCTTGTCCTCATTTCCTGCATTACCCTTCCTTAAATCCCTGACATCATAATCATCACTTCCTTGAAATTACTGTAAACTTTCTTGCTTATTTATCACTCTGTCCTCTCTTGACAAAGTTCATCTCTGGTTAGTGACCTTCTGCTACTTTTCTACCTGAACCCGCATATTTGAACTGTTTGGATTAAAAACTTGTAGCCATGCTATTTGGTGTCATCTTAAATTCATGATCATTAATCTCCAGTGGGCCATTAGTGCTCCTCAGCTTTCCTACCATATTTTCCCAGTTCTTTAACTTTCCTGCTCTTTTATCTAGATCAGTGCCTCTCAAACATTAATCTGGATATAAATCACCTGAGGATCTTATCAAACACACAGATTCTGATTCAGTAGGTCTTGGGTGGGATCTGAAATTGTGCATTTTAATCAGCTCCCAGCAGATGAATATGCAGCTGATTTGGGATCCCTTCCCTGAGTAGCTTCCTTCTTATCACATTCACCTGATGATCTTGTTCATATTTCACTGAGAATCAGAGAGAACTTCCAGAAGCTTATTTCTCTAAAACTACCAATGTACTTCCATCTGTATTCATGTGTTTTGTCTTCCCTCCTCTAGGAATAAAACTCAATGTGGTTTTTTTAAGGTCACATCTACCATTTACTCACTGGATCCAACTCCTCATCTACTCAGGGCCACTGCTTCAGTAATTCACTTCTGTCATTCCTATGTAAACATTTTTT
Source organism: Avahi laniger (assembly GCA_963575035.1). Taxonomy (NCBI): domain Eukaryota; kingdom Metazoa; phylum Chordata; class Mammalia; order Primates; family Indriidae; genus Avahi; species Avahi laniger. The sequence continues at coordinate 32,693 of CAUYSK010097988.1, read as the reverse complement.
CACTACATATACAGAATCATTCTCAAATGCATAATAAACATAAATAGTTTATCTCATTTGAAAAAAATATTTATTCTTAATCTGACAGCCTTATCAGTTACTTCCCCTTCTCTCTGTTCTCCATTCTAGATAAAAACTCCTTGAAAGTGTTGTCTACATATTCTTTTTCTAATTTCTTCCATCTCTTTTCTTGTGAATCTACTGAACCAGGTTTTGTTAACTTACAAAGGATGACTACTTTGCCAAATTCAATGACCAACTTTTAGTATTTATTTTACTTGGTCTATCAGTAGCACTTGGTATAATTGATCATTCCCTCCTTCTTCAATCAGGTTTTTCATTTGACTCTAGCAACAGCACGTGTTCTCTCTCTCTCTTTCTCTCTCTCTCTCCCTACCTCTCTTTCTCTCTCTCTCACAATTCTTTCTCATTCTTTCTTTCTTGTTTCTTCTCATGTCTGCAACCTCTAAGTCAATGATTCTCAACATTGGCTATACACTGGAATCACATGATGATTTTTGTTTTAAACAGATATCTGAGCCTTATCTCCAAAGAGTCTAATATAATTGGTTTGGCATGAAACCTGGGCAAAGGTAATTTTTAACATCCTCAGGTCTTTCTAATGTGCATCCAGGGTTGGGAACTACTGTACAGCCTCTGTGTGGATCTCTTCTCCATCTAGATTCACTCCTAGGTGATGCCATTTTGAAAAAGGAAATACATTTCTTATCAAGTGTGCAAGGTAGACAGACGTCAGGAGTACCTATTTACCAAATAAAAACACAGTGCATATACGAAGAGAGAAACACCCACAAATTTACCCAGGTTACTAAGTTTTCATTAGTCTGTTCATAGTGGGAAGACAACAACTTTCTCAAATGATTATTATATTCACAAAAGTCATGATATATTCAGATATCAGTATATCATAATTCAGGGATTATTTCTTTTTGTTACAAACTCCAGGTTTATAACAATATTCAGGGTTTTATTATTTTGAGTACCAGAACCAGTTAAGGCAATCCTATTAGTTTTGTTTCAATCTCAGAGTGCACAGACTTTTTTGTTTGTTTGTTTGTTTTTAAACATGGCATGCGAAATGCTTAATTGTAATGAAAGTGGGAAAAAGTGTCAGTTTTTGCTTCCTTAAGTCTGATAGCTTTAACTATTATCTATGCATAAAATTCTCCATCTGTACCTCTCACATAGACAACTCCTCTAAATTCTTGACTTGCGTGTCCTGCTGCCTACTCAGCATCTACCACTGAATGTCTAATTAATTGTCATTTCCAATTTCACAGCATTGCCTCCACCCCTGTTCTTCTTATTTTTCTTTCTTATTTTGCTCCATGGTGTGCACCATGATTTGACAAACCATTTTTAAATTTGTTATTTTACGTCTCCTCTTCCCACTGCCCACACTGGAATGTAAGCTCCACTGAGGACAGAAACTTTGATTTGCTGATGATGCAGTCGTACCTAAACTAGTACGTGGCACACTGTACCATCTCAATGCATATTTTTGAAATGAATGGATAATTTAGCCTGTAGAGACAAGATGAGTACCCACAGATGCTATGGGCCCCATATTAATGCATAAAAAGACTAAAGAGGAATTTATACTTGTTTTGATTCATTTTTTATTGCTGAATTTAACTGCTATATGCAAGAGAATATGAGAAATATTTAAATCAGTCATCCCCGCTAATGCTAATCATAGCTTTAGTACTACAGCAGTTTATTTATCTTTTGCAAATCACACAAACATACAAACTCTCTTCTTCCTACCCTATTCCTAGCACATACACACATTCAAAGAAACATAGATCCCTCAATATTTTTGGTAGAGACCTATAATGAATTATCATATAAAGAAAAGAATAATTCAAAGAAGAAGTAGGGCTTTCTTTCCCTTTAGGGCTCTTTCATTTACCAACTTCTAACATAATTCTGAAAGCCATCATATTCCATTCCCTTTAACATTGTCCTAAAAACTCTTCCTTGATTATGCATTGGAAAATGTTCCTGGAGTGCAAAAGCTTTGAAAGATACTTTGGTACACCCTGGTTGTTCTCTTTAGTATTTTCTGGGACTCGTATTTTAGAGGTGTGATGCTGCTGCTGTCGCTGTTGCTGTGCTGGAGTTAAATTGCAAAATATTTCTGTCTGACGGAATGTTTGTCTGGCGTTATAGCTAAACACGACATAGTTCTTCCACTGATGGAGGAAAGGCAGACCAAGGAAAAATAGTGGGGTTTATGTTGAGGCCAAGAGTCCATATGGTCTGCCGGCCAGATTTAAACATGTCTAAATGGAACTGGTAGCGGCACCGACACCGTCATACATGCCAGGGGTGTGTGGTGACTCAAAAAAGGATTCACTCTGCTTGGCAAAAAGCTCTTCCCAGGGAATATGGAAGTAGTTGGCTGCATTGGTGAAAGAGTTTCCAACTGTGAAGACAAGGGACAGCACAGGCAGTATTGACTCTGGCTCCTCTGATGCTTTGGGGTTTGGGGCTGGGAAAACGGGGCAAAGGTGGTCCACTTTCTTCCCAAGATGGTAATTTGTTTTAGTGCCTAACAGCCTGTTCCACTTTGCTAAGGTGAAGAAAATCAAGCTCATTGATATTCCTGCCCACAGTACCTTCTGTTATGCCCATGTGGTTAGCTGGCACCACATCATCTCCGAGAGAAAGCAAAAGACTAAAGCGAATGTTCTGTTAAAACAACCTGTTTTCTTTTCTACTTTAGTTAGCGCTTTTTAGGCTTTTTATTTCATCCTTATTTCTTGCACATGTAGACACATTTCAGTTTATTTAAGAGAGATTTCAAGGTCATTAAAATTTATCTTTCGAAGGTCACAAACCTATACTATCAATTCTGTAGTTATGGAGGAGACTGTCTTTAACCTTTCTAATAAATAGTCTGTAAAATCTATAATAGCGTATAGGAGGGAGAAAATGCTTTATTCAGCTATATCTTTGAAAAGCAATAATCACTGCTAGCACCATTGATAGTCCATTAAGAGAGAGATTTTTCTAAGAGTGACTAATTCTTTCTACGATTAATTTAAATAAGGCTCATGTTTGGAATGACTGATAAAGATTTAGTAAATGCTGTGTAATATTTTGTAAAATATTTATGTTTTGTTTTAATCATCAATCACACAGTTTATATGTATATTCACCAAATGAGTGGGAGAAGGATAAAGCATATTATCATTCTCAGACGTGTATCTATCTAAATTTCACAAGGATTTTAGTGAAGAAATAAATATATATGTGCATTAAAACAAATGCAACTGAACATCATTCTGCAGCCAAAGGAGTTACATGCATGCACTATTGAAATTAAAAAATTAGATTTTAACATTTAATGTATTTTTAAACATAGCTAACACATAAGAAACCAGCTGGGCTTATTATAGGTCCAGAATCTTCCAAATTAAACAGTGTATGCTAAAAAAAGAATCTAGTCATGCAGACAGGTTTTTTCTCTGTAATCTTATTCAGTAATATTTAATTCCCAACAAATACAGATTGCCAGCTGTTAACAGCCTTTTACTGCAAGATGAAGCTAAGAAATTTAATGCTGGTAGTTTTGTGTTTATGACTGTCACCCATAAATTACACACTGGTTACGGTGGAATATTTGTTAGCATTTTCTTCCACTTCAAAATTTATTTCAAATATGAAAAACTGCCTAATTCCCCTAAGAAACAGCATCAGTTGTTATTTCGAGAAACTGCTTAGTTTGTTCAAACACCCTCTAGAATTTCTATGTGTAACTAAGTAAAACTAGAATTGTGACACTAAGAAAGAATCTACAACTGTTCAAATACACTGTCTTGTTCCATTCTGGTCAAATTTAAAACAGGAAATTTTGAGACAGAAGGGAATCTATTTTTGAATTAATTATCAGAGTCTAGTATGTTTTATTCAATTTAGATAAATAAAAACATAATGCTAGTTAGAAGAGAAAAATTGGAATGTTCCTGACATAAAGAAAATACATATTTGAGGTAATGGGTATTCCAATTACCTTGGTTTGATTATTACACATTGTATGCATGTATCAAAATACTACATGTATGCCAAAAATATGTAAATGTTTTTTCTGATATATAATTCAACTATTGTGTATCAGTAAAAAACAAAATTTTTAAAAACTAATGTTATCATTAATTCACTTGAGATAGCAGTTTAAAATAAGAACTGACTTGAGGGAAAAAAGAAATGACTAGTCACTTTAAAATAAATCAAAACTGTTATAAATTATTAGCTTGTAAATATCTTAAATGGCAGAACTTTGTTATATTTCGTGTAAAATTTCCTAGTAAACATGGTTTTAGTCTTGCATATTACTAGACATCATTCTAATTTAAATAAATAATTGAACAAACGGCAACAAGCACACGCTTCTTTGAATTGACTTCAAGAAAAGAAAAAAGTATTATAGATATAAGGTAATTCTGGTGTTTCATTTAGTCTTGGGAAATATGGAACAATGAAGAAATGAGTTTAATCTAACAAAGAAGGTAGAGTATTGCTAGGTGGCAAAGGAACGAGTGAGTTCTTAGCTGCATAATCCATCATAACACATTTTTCTTCTTTTCAGATGTGCGATCTAAAACACTTCAGTAAAATTTATCTTAATAAGGAAACTTTAGCAGTATAATGTAAAATAAAGCATGATAGTTTAAGGGAGTAGATTATAGTATATTCCAGAATTAGAAATACAGCAAAGCATTTGGGGAAAATAGTCAGCACTCGTTCAGAACCAGTAGGAATGATGTAGAACATAAGATTTATAAAACAATGCAACCTTACATGATTGTAGCAGGTGGGAAAACAGTCTTGGTTTTGCTACTTCTTTTTCATTTGGTACTGACTGTGAAGTCACTGGACAGGCACTCAGAAGGCAAAATGGGGGATAGCTGTGACAACTGGAGCCCCCAAAGAACAAGCTGGAGCTTGTATCTGTCTCTCACTGGAATCTATGATGCTCTCTAGCGGTTCTCTTGCCTCACTCACACTAGGATTCGGAGACGTTAAGGAAGAAATCTCAAGACAGCTGGCATTGAGAGCCACTTGTCAAAATCAACAAGGAAAGCCCAAGATCCACACAGATGTACATTACCTACTTCAACCTCCCAAGAATAAATATGGCCACTGCTTTAGTTCTGCCTTTCAAATGTAACATACATTTGTCTTGTGGCCAATGTTAACCAGAAACATTCTAGGAAACATAGTTCAGCTTACCCAAATTGACATTAAAAACCACCACACTGCCAAATAGCAATCTCAACAAGGGTTGCAGTTCTTTAAATAAACTTCCACCTTAAAAGTCCTTATGTTCTATCCTGAGTCCTTTCTTACAGAATCAGAAACTATTACCAGGTAGGTACAGCTCATGACGCTGGGCTCAGATAGCTCTAGGGTCGCTAGTAGCTTTAATCACAAATGAGTTGACAGGTTTTTATCAACTCTTAGGGGGTCAGAATCATCAGGTGAAAAGACGAGTATTTCTTTGCTTATGGACTGCAATCTCTCCTGAAAAGTCCTCTGTTTTCTGTTTCTTCTCTCAGAGAATCAAGATTCAAATAAATGTTTTTGCTTCTATTTTTATAAGAAAATCTTAATAAGTGGAAAAGCCAATTTGTTAGACAGAAAATATGTTACTCATACTTAGCCTTTTGCTTTTCTTTTGGCTATTATCCAATGGCCACTAGATTCTTTTGTTCTTTTCCTGTTGGCACTTAATTTTTATTTCCTTCCACCAAGAAAAGAAAAATAAGAAAATAATAAGAAAAAACTACAGGATCTTTCCACCATACAGTCTTCATTGATCTGGTCTACTTGTATCATACTTTTTTCTCATAAGGATCCAAACTTATCTCCAGTTCTAAGGAGATGAACAGCTTTTAGCAAATGCATTCTCATCCCTTTCCAATTTTCAGTAAGCTCTTCCCTGAAGGTCTGCTATTTTAGCAAAACTCCAGTTTAGATTGCTTCACTGATTGAACATACTTCTTTAACCTATATTGACTTCTGAACAAATGAAATGAAGACAGATTTGCCTCAGAGGGAATCAGTATAGGGAGAGAGAGTGATTTCCACTTTCCTTCTCACCTCTTAGGAGCCAGTGCTTGGGGCTGTAAACCATGATGGTTCATCTGAGCAGCCTGTACCCAGAGTAGCAGGTCTGTGGCAAATGGGAGGGATGAGCTGATCCCCTGCTTTCATCAGAGCCAAATGGCTTTCTACCAAGACACTGTTACGGGTGAGCCAAGATCCTTTCCAAGGTCACTTTATGCTATTGACACACTTGGAAGAGGAATTTGGAATACTTAAATTCATTCGATCACATTTCCTCTTTAAAAAGACAAGCCAGCTAAGGTGAATTCACATCAAGGTTACTAAATCAATTTAACTCATAATAAGGCATGAAAATCTCACTATTTTCTGTAATAAGAAATTTGGTCCCAAAGAATTCTGCAATTAATAGTAAGTGAAAAAATAGTATACATCCTAGAAGACTTTCTAAGGGGCTAACCTATAGCCCTCTCCTCAAGAAATGTGTGTAAACATTATCCCAGATATCCACAAATGTACAGACGTTCTGCAGGGGCTGCATCAGTTTAGAAGGACAAGGGAAGTTTCATAGACGTTTTGTTTTGAATGAGTAGAAACATCTGTGCTAGTGTACAATTCAGAAATAAATTCCCTTCCAGTATTAATAATTGATTCCAATAAAGTAAGAGTTATATGTTAACTTTTTAAAATATAGAATTAGATAGCAACTTTATAAAGATATGTTCCTGCAGGTGATTGATTTTTATGTCATCATTTTATGTGTGTTATACAACACGCCATTTTTCTAGGATCTTACCTATTTTTCTTTATCTTCCACTGAACATTTTCCTTGTTCTCAATGTTTTCTCCTTTTATACATGTTTTTTCTCTCTTTTACGTGTCAGTATTTCTTTGGTCCACCTTTATATTACTGTAAATGAATTTTCACTCTTATGATACTTTTCTTCCTTTCTTTCTGTCTTTTTTTTGCAAATTCAAGAAGTAGCCTCTATTTTAATACACTTCAAGGTCTGCTGTTATGTAACAATTTCCTTTCCCTCCTGTTCCCTATTTCCAACATATAAAACCGCCATTCTGGCACAGATATAAAATTAGTTTTGCTCAATGGATTTCTTGTCATGCATGTGCACAAAGCTTCATTTACCTTCAATTTAGATTTTTGTTTTCCTCTGGTGACTCATTTTGCTGCATCTGTGTTTATTCTGTAACCTGTGGATAAGGCATGTTTCTCTGGCAGGGAGATGGCTGAGCATTTGCTGTATGCTGCCATGTGTTAGCAATTCCTACGTGCAGTTCGGGAGTGCTCTCTCCTCTGCAACAGATACGCTATTCTTTATGTAATTCCCATGTGATAGTCAGCTTAAATTCTGTTTGCTTATCTCAGAGTTTATTGTTGTTGGTGCTAATTCACTTAATATATCACAGATGCTTTTCTCATTTTTCCAGAGGTACATAAATACAAGTCTTACTAATATATGTCATATATTTAGTGATGGTTAATGCTTTGCCCTTTTTCCAATGCTAAATTGGTCACATTCTTCATTCTCTGTTTTTTCTAATCCTTTCTAAAATTTACCCTGTACATTTGGGTCTTTCTCACCATAGCAGTGCAAACCCATTCCAGCCACAAGCTTTTTCATAAACAGTTCATGGCCTATTGTTTTAAAACATGTTTATATTCATGGATTACTACTCAGATGTACTTGAGATGTTTTTCCTTCTGAACAACCATCTTACATAACCTGGTTTATAAACTAGTGGGTTGTTTTTAATATTTCTGAAGACATGAGTCTCACTTTCAGAGTTTATATGGTTAAGATGTAAGGTTAGTACCACAGGGGAAAGCAGTTAATACAAAGAAAGTTTGTAAAGGAAAAAGTTATTAGCCAATTTTGGAGCTTGCTTAAATCTTAGGTTTCCAATGTTTGGGAGAGCAAAGAAATTTTAAGATCATAAGATTTAATTTTTGTATTTAAGCATAGATGGTTACTAAACAGGACCTTTTGCATATAGAAAGGTAGAATTGCTATCCAGTCATGCAGATTGTTTAATAAACTCCCTTTCTTAGCAAGGCTGTTTGACTCTGAGCTAATCACAAATTATTCATTGCTTGGAAATATCTCAAAACAACTATAGGGATATAGAATTGCTTCTACTGTGAAACTGGGGTATTGATTTTGTCTCACCGTGACCCCTGTTCCAATTTCAAGACTAATTTGTTCTATCATATGAATAATAATATTTTTTTAAAAATCCTACTGTGTCAGAACCATGTTCCTTCCCTTCATATTAGATGATGTTAATTGCTGCAGAAATAAACCCAAAAAGTCCACAATGACTTAAAAAATTATATCAATATGGCTGCTGTAGCAAAGAGACACGACCTAAGTGGCTTAAAACAAAAGAAATGTATTCTCTCACAGTTCTAGGAGCTAAACGTTTGAAATCAAGATGTCGGCAGGACCACACTACCTCCAAAGTTTCTAGAGAAGGATCCTTTTTTATCTCTCCCAGCTTCTGGTAGCCATGTATTCTTTGGTTTGTGGCAGTATAACTCCAGTTTCTGCTTCCATGTTCATATGACTATCTTTCCTCCGTGCTTTCACGTCTCCCTGTATTCACATGATGTTCTCTCTGTGTGTCTATGATGTGCCCAAATTTACCACCTCTTTTAAGAACACTAGCTAAATTGGATTAGTGACCCATACATCACACTCCAATATAACCTCATCTTAACTAATTACATCTGTAACAATCTTATTTCTAAATAGGTCACATTCTGAGCTACTTGGGATTAGGATTTCAACATATCATTTTGGGGGGTGGGTACAATTCAACCTACAGCAAACACTGAAAAGCTTATTTCTTGCTAAGGTAATAGGCTGGTTGGTGAACAGGTTGGCAGGGTCATTCTTCACAGTCTTTAAAAGACCAGATTGATAGAATGCTATTATAAACAACAGTTTCCAAGTTCATCCTAGCATTTATGGTCATGCCTAGCAAATTTTTACAAGCCAAATGTTGAAATGACATCTTAAACTCCTGCTCATAATCCATTGGCTGGAATAAGAAGGAAGCCTGGGAAATGTGGTCTACCTGTGAGTCCAAAATGAAAATAAGAATATGAGATTTTCTGAACAGAAAGGAATATTTCCTATTCTTCTATATAATTGCACTATAGGGATTTTATGAAAGAAAGTAGATGTTATCCTAGATGATTGGGGTAACCATACCTCCTGTTTTCCCAAGTATTGCCTTGATTTATGGTTATTGTCTCAGAAAAATTAGTAATAGCACTTTCTCTTCCTCTCAAAATTGATCTGATTTGGTGATTTTGATAATAATTTATATGGTCATTCTATCAATGAGGACAAATTCCCACAGATAAGAAGGCAAAAGGGAGGAGTCTCCCTTTTTATAAAAAAAAAAATATGATTATTAAAAGCAAGAATTCAACTTGCTGTGCTCCTCAAGGAGAAACATTTTGTTTAACATGCTTTCAATTCTATGAGAATGAGATTTGGCACGTTTCTGGACCCTATGTCTTTAGTATTCTCTAAATCAGAATGATTGAAAAGGTGTTTAAGACATTTTAATAAAGTATAAATATATACCTGTCTAGAAAATGTGCCCTTGAAAATGAATTTCTAAATAATCTGAAAATAATAGATTTTGAGGCACCTATATGATAGCCTTATCTGCACTCAAACCAAATATATCTTTGGCGTTTTGTTGATGAAAGTTTTGGATAGGTCATCATTGTATTGAATGTTAAGGCACAAAAAGGTTGCCTAACAGAAATTTGGTACCAGGCCCCTGAGTTACAATTCTGCTTACCTGAGTTGAATTTGGCCTAACTTTGTTTGTAATAGCACATGTTGAAGTATTCTTAATGTTGTCCAACTTAGTGTGCGTGAGCAGCTATAAAAAAATTACCATAGATTGGGTAAAATATAAAATAACAGAAATGTAATTCTCACACTTTTGGAAACTTGAAAGGTAAAAGATCAAGGCACCAACACAGTTGTTGCTGGTGAAGTCCGGCTTCCTTGACTGCCATCTTTTGCTGTATGGCAGAAGGGATGAATTATCTAAGGCACCTAATCAACTCCCAAAATTCCTGCCTCCTAATATGATCACTCTGGGAATTAGAATTTCAACATATGTATTTTAGAAAGACACAAATTCAGACCATAGTATTGTCCTTGGAATTTCTTCACTCCTCCTGGCAATCCTCATCATCATGAAATGTTCCATTCACTACATATACTAGATTTAAAAAACAAAGTACACCCCTCATTTTTTAAATAAGTAAAAATATAAAAATAACTTGAAGTAACTCAAAAGAACTCATTTATCTTTTGCTACACCTCTCTGGAGTGCTTCCACAGCTCTGTTGCCAGTCCCTTGGTATGAAAGAACTCAAAAACACTGGAATTTGAGCTTTAATTCTCCTGTAGATACTTCAGGGAAATGTGCTAAAATCTTTATCACGGGCAATAAAATTCAAGTTAGTTTACATATATGAGTTGTTTAAAGTAACCAAGACTATATATACATGATTGCCTTTATATAAGTAATTCACAGAAGATTTCAAGCATATGTGTGAAAGGCAAGCTTGGGAATATGTTTCCCATTAAATATTTTACTGAGGTCAATGTATTGTTTCATTATAATATCCTTTCTCAGGGGTTTCAGGGAATGTTCACAATTATTGTGCTTTTTTGCCAATATTTTTCAACTTACAATGAAACACAACTGAAAAGCTTTGGATTATTCACTGGCCACAGACAGAAATTTTCTAAATGTTCTCCTGAGTCTTAAGCAAGTCTCCTCTGGTCTTATGATGGGAAAAAGTCTTACTCTAATTCTTTTATTATTTCTTGAAAATCCAGTTGACTGTCCTTGACAGCTAGCCAAGAAGATAGAGACAGTATTTTGCACAGTAACAATAATGCCACCAGTGTTTTCAAATGCAACAGACTCAAAAATACCTGTCTTGTTACAATCATAGATATATCATTCACTTAACGTCCTATAAATTTGGATTATAAAAATACAATCAATACACATGTCTAAATATTTCCTTTAGAAAGCATTTAGACAAATTTCTAATTATAAAAGGAAACAAGGAAGGATGGAAGGAAGGATAGAAGGGAGAGAGCGATGGAAGGGAGGGAGGGAGGGAAAGAGAGAGAAAGAAATCAAATAATTCATTATAACACTAGGTTTTATGCTTTTGCTCTTAGCACTGTGAAAAAAGCTAGAATATTGCCCCAGAAAGAAGTAAACTTATATCGACGATTTAGTTGACATGTGTTCACTATCTGCTCTAACAGCAACTAACATTTCTTTCAGTGATATAATTTTCAAGAGATTTTGAATCATTGAGGTGGATAATTAGCACTTGATATTAATAGGTATATTTGTAATTCAGGTATTAATAATTGCAACAGTCACTTATTTAATAATCACTTCATTCTGCACAAGTCTCCAGATTTTCTGAGCACATACTTAGGAAGAGCACTTTAGAAAATAAATTTCTCATTTTTAGTAGCCTAAGTGACTCTCACAGAGGTGCAATTTTTTAAAAGGGTGTAAATAGATTCAATTAAGATGCACAGAATGAGTAACGTGTATGATCTGAGTTGCAACGAAGCATGAAAATAAAGCAATGTTGGACATTGGTTTGAAGGATTTTTCAAAAATGGATTTTTGATGCCTTATATCCTTTTTTAAAAAAACATATTTTTAAGCAGAGAGTAAAAAAGCTGTATTACAGGTTTTTAAAGAGGAAAGTGTCCTTCAAAACCTTATATTCAGATACTCTAAGTATGAGTCACTCTTGAATTTTGGACTCCAAGACCTCATGAACAAAATTGGTTATAAATTTCATCTTACTTTTGTTGTCTTTCAATTCTCTTTCAGAAAATATTTTTGAATGCCTCCCAAGCCATTCCTATCTAAATCTACCATGCCCCTGTACATAATCTGCCTAACAAAAAACAAATCATATATATGTATAACAAAAAATGGCATCCATTTAAAACTCGGCCTTAATCAGTACTAAAATTCTGTTATCATCCCTGAATGGTCACCTGTATGTTAGTGTTTTGGGGACTGTGACACTGCTACTGTTTATTAAGCACCACTGCTGACTAGACTCTGTGTAAGATGCACGGGTGTGTGGTGAGAAAATCCTAGGCTTTTTATCAAACAGACTTGGTTTCCAAAATCAGCTCCTTTGTTTACTAGCAGTGTGTACCCTAAGTCACCGAGTTTTTCCTGGGATTCTGTGAACCTCAGTTCTCTCATCTTTGCATATTTTAAATTCCATACAGACAGGAATTTTTGAAAAATAAATGAAATGTAGTTCTTAAAGTGTTTTGCATGAAACAAACACTCAAATATTAGCCCTAGTCCATTCCTTCTTTCTGCTTGTTCCATTTCATGCACTTTTCTTTTCATGATTACATTGCAAAAGTGTATAGGTTTTCTCACTTTCTATTCATTACATTTTTACATGAACTCAAGAGGAACCAAGAATGTTCATTCTACTTCAAGGATTTTACTGTCAAAGAAATTTCTACATTTTCTCCTGAATTGCCACTACTGTGGTTCCATGATCTACATTTAATGCATTTTGTATTGTTTTGTTTTTAATTTTGTACTTTCCACATTCCATTTGCTGCTTTGTAGTATGAAGTTTTGTTCATATTCCATTTTTGTCTGTGCTCCAGATTTATTCTGAATGGGACATTTTTTGGGTGCTCGTCCTCCACTTATCAATATGTTTTAGGCCATCTGATCTTTTAATGGAAAATCCCATGGTTTCCTGGTCAATAAATTAATGATCCATTGCTTTTTAATTGCTTTCTTGTTCTGGGGTTTCCCCTGAACTACGCAGAAAATATATTTGACTTTTTCCTAGTCCTTTCTGTGGGATTCAAGTTGTAGTTACTTTTTAAAACTTTTTTTCGCCATGGGACAATATAGTAAACATTTTTAAGGGTTGTAAAATATTCTTTAGCATTCTTAATGGCAGTATATATATGATGAGATCCATAATTAAGACCATCTTTGTGTATATGATTTTCTCTTATTTTCTATTACAAACAACACTGAAATAAACGTCTATGAGGCTAAATTTTTTGTACATATTTAAGAATGTTGGTTGTTAATTGAGAAAGCTCTTCTTTATTAAGGATACTTATCTCATTTCATATATTTTGAAATATGTTTTTCTACGTTGTTCTTTGTCTCCTTGGTTTATTTTAGTTGTGTTGTTTCTGTGATTTGTTTTATTTAATGTATTAAAATTGAAAATGCTTTTTATTACCATCTCTCAATATTTTCTGTAATGTTTTCAATTTAACATCCTGAAAATATTTTTTATTTATGATTATTTAAATATTACTCATAAATATAGTTCTATTAATATCATGGTTCTACTTTTAAAAATTATTTAAATCTTTTATCTATCCAAAATTTATTTTGCTGTATAGCTTTAAGTAGAATCCTAAGTTTCAATGTATCAACAAAAGCATTTACTATTTTAAATTATTACGCTGATTTTAAATGCAGTTTTGAGCAGTGTGTGTGTTATGAGGGAGTGGCATGTTTTTGTGTTCATATAAATATATATCTCCCTTCAGAATTTCTATGTTCCTTTTATCTATTTTTGTGCCAATTTTAAACCACTTATAGCTTTCTTGTAATTGTTTTTATATATGTGAAAATACCACCTCATTACTATTCATTTTCATGTTTGTCTTCAATATACTCTTACGTTTACTTTGAGTTGAACATTTAAACTAAAAAAAAAGATTTTAATTAAGCTATTATACTTGAGAAAATTGATATTTTTACAGTGTAAGATTATACCATCTATTTCCATTTCTTCAAGTTGTCCATATTTTTTAAGTTTTATTCCTATCAGGTTTTCTTAATTTTATTTCTTTTTTCTATGATGTCTTTTGAAATTCTGTTTTCTTAGTGTTTAATTATCATTACATAGGAAATTAGGACTTGTGACACATGCAAGTGTTTTACATGTCTCAGGAGTGTGAATCCAAAGTCAAACTCATAACAGCAGCAACAAATACGTTGTGCTTCTTTCATCACTGCTAGGTAACACTGCAGACCAGCTTCCTCTAAACAGGAAAAACTTAGCCAGGAACAACTTCTCTGTTTTCACTACAGTTTCAACAAAACCAAAAGCAAGACACTAAACCTGAACACTTTTGTTAGCCCTGTGATTTTGAGGAAGTTATTTGGCCTTTCAATGTTTCAGACTCTTCATCTGGAAAAGAACTTAATAAAAGTGATTTTGTATTGTGAAAAGTAAAAGGATGATAAAGCAAAGCACATACATTTGCATGTTACTAATTGTTAATTTTGACATTGATATTGTTGTTAATATTGTTGAGAAAGCCACAGGCCGTTTATATTGTCTATTGAACTTTCTGTTTGAATTTATTAAAACTTTTAATTTCAGGAGAAAGAAACTCAACCCTCATGATCTTCACTGCAAAAGTCATGGGAATGGGATCAGTAACAGCTTTGGTAAAACGCTCATCAATTCTGTTCAGAGGACAATAATCATAAAACAACCTGGTAGCTTTTATTGGAACAGAATTCTATTGGTTTACAAAATTGTATATATAAATGTGTACATAATTATATGTCATAAAATTTTATGTATTATATAAATAATATGTTTATTATTTTCAGGCTTTTACAACTTTCTACTTGTCTTCTTTGAGTTTGTTGTGTGCCTTTTTTTCTATTCTATTGAGTTGAATACTTAGTTCATTTTTTAAATTTTTTTGAGATTAAAAGTATTTAAAGTTACAGCTTTTATTTGTCTAAATATAGCTATTATGGTAACTCATATGTTTAGATACAAAGAATTATCGGTAGAATTATCACATAAATAAGATGAAATTGCAGTTATAATTTCTTTTTTGAAAGAGTCAACATTTAGAAGCTCAACTTTTTAAAATTGTTAAGTCATGTAAAAATAATCACCTGTTATTTCAAATTTTATTGAGTTTTTGTCAGAGATTTTTGCTATCAATTTCTGGAAATGTATTGAGATATTATGGCATTATCAATTATTTTCCAATATTCCATCTACATACACTTTAACATTTTTTTAAAGTACATTATGTAATTTTAAAAAGTTTAAAGTTTTAAATTTGTTCAGAATTCTAGTTCTTCTGTCACCTTTATGACAATTATTTGAATTTGAGCCTTACAAGCTATGACAATCCTAATAAACTTCCTTATGCCTGTGCCTTCTCTCTTTGAAGGAAGGTTCATCATTTTAATATGATAATATCATCTTTAAATGGCCACTTGCCAGACTACACAGGAAATGGTCATCACAAACTGCATTACCTCCACTTCATGACAACTAAACCTATAAACTCTTTGCAATTATGTGAAAGATAATGGATTCAGTTTTGTGTCTTAGAAATTGCCATTCACTCTGCTAATTTCTACATGTATTTTTTCTAACAACACTCTGAAATCAATATTGTGTAGGAACTATTTTACAAGTGGGACAAGCACTCGTTACGGGATTTAATAAGCAGAAAATCATATATGGGGAACTTAAGTCTATCTGACAAGAAAGTCTACAATACTATCTGTAAAAGAAATATAATTTAATATGAACAAATATAAGATAGCAATAATAATGCAATAAAAATAAGTATCATGAATAATAATGTACACTAGTTCTATGTTTTAACTAGGATGTGTATATTCTTTCCCAGTCTAGCAAAACAATTTGTGACTCAGAAACAAAATAAATATATGTAGTAGCAGCTAATTCTATAAAAATGAAACAAGAAAATTAAAAATAGTTATACTCTCTCAGAAAAAAAATGCATTGATATCCTTGGCTAACTAATTTTAGTATTTGTTTTTACCATAAATTTTTTATTACTATAAACACATGTAAATCTAAAATAATGAAACGAGGGGTGAACAATTCAGCCTTCTGCTTGATTTTAACAATCTCTCAAGAATATTTCTTTCTTCAAATAATGGTTTTCTTGTTGGTGATTTTGGATAATTGCTATAAATGGTTTTATACTGTATGATTTAATATTTTAATGATTCCATGATTTAATATTTTGAGTAGTTAGAAAGTTATACATAATAATCAACCAATAAACCATCAAAGTGCTTTTAAACAGTTATTAAGATTCTAAAGCCAACTGTCCAGATATAAATATACTTTTCTAGCTCACTGTCTATATACCACTAGATATATTTTGGGTTTATGTCTCTACTTTCTCTCACTCACTCTCATTCTTCTCTTGTTATCACTTCTTGTCCTCGTATACTTCCCCATAGTGCCCTAAGGAAATGAAATAGATGGCTACACCTTGACGAATGTAATGAGTAAATCCTCATATTTTTCCATTATTTATTTTTAAAAATAGGTTGGTGGAAATTGATATTTTTTCTATAAAGTGAACCCAAACCGGAGGTCTCATTAGGTGGCATTTTCTGTAAATGATTGGTTCTCTGCGATAAGTCTAGCCCTCCTCTCTGTTAAGGAAAAGGTAATTAATACTCACTTTGCTATGCCACTTCTTCTTTGCATTTTAAGTCCATTTCAATGCAAATTCATTGAAATTCAACCAAATTTAATAAAGTATTTTTGTACTCTTTAGAATTCTTACACCTATTTTTCATGTGCTATAGATGAGAACTATATTTTTTCCATTGCATTCATCATGGTCTTTCTTCTTATGTACAGAAACTTTACAGCTTGACATAGGTATCTTAACATAAGAAACAAAGCATACAAAATTCCTTGATATAGGCTTGAGTTGCTGATACAATTGCTTCCTTATTTCAAGACCTCTATGATCCCAGGTTTGCTCCTCCCCTTTTTCTGTATTATTGAACATTATCTTTCTCTGTAAAAATTATTTACAGTTAGCCTCAAGGAGGTATTCTAATAATTTTTAATACTAAAGGTTACTGCCTGGAGACATTTTTATATAAGTAAGAAAATACAAGCCAAGTTCCAATTGTTATGTGAAAAATACTGTCTGTATTCCCTTAATCTTTTTTCCTCAAATGCACTACAAATTTCCTTTATATCATGATAGAGAAGCTTATTTGATGCAGTTGAAGGAATGAAAATAAAAATCCTTTATATCTAAAGATAGCTTTTGCCTAAATTTAGCTAAGACAGCATTTCTTTATTAAATAATATTTTAGAGATTTTAAATTAAAAATACTTAATACAATATGCTTCCTTTTTGTGTAATTGCAACTACACTGGTCATTTCAGGAATTATAATAAAATGTTAGAATTATAGAACTATAGTTCTATAATATAGACTATAGTATATTGGAAATTTTTTCTTATATACTTTTAAAAGTATACCTTTATTATGATGCTATTTCTGTACCCAGAAATTTTACCTTTTAGAATGATTTTTTATTTATCACCAAAGCTTAATCTAGACATGTTGGAAAACATGTATAAATGCTATTTAAGTTTAATAATTGATTGAATCACTTTATTAGGTATATCACTAAAATATTAAGGTCAAAATATATAAGGTGACATATAATATGTTTTTAAACTTATTTATTCCTATTTTTTCCAATTGAATTGTTTGTATCAGCTGATGTTAATTTTTTCAGCAGGATATTATATAGAGATATTTAACATAAAGCTGTAAATCTCATTTTTTTCTATGACAGACCCTGTTATTTGTGTAAAATTTCATGGGCTTACACAGATAAGGTAAATTTCAGATTAAGCATAATTTCTTGCATACTGTCTGTAATTTCATCCCTTTCTCCTAACTGAGTTACAACACACTGCAGTATATGGTTATGCATACCCAGTTGATTTGTCCTGGCATATTACATAAATCCTTCTAGAGTATCCTAGGCACTAAATTACTTATTCTAAAACTCCTTCAGAACTAAGTCTCTTCCCTACAACCAACTCAATAGGTATATTGGATACTACTTGAAAACCCTCCAACAAAATTAGACAAATTGGACCTATTTGTGGTTTTGCTTGCTGATGTTCAAACTGACAGCAATGGATATCTAGGGATTCATTGAGATGGCAGTGTACCAGGGCAGAAATAGATTGCTCATTTGCTTGATGGATGGGCATAGAAAAGCAAGCAGTGTATGGAAGATTTCCCTAAAGGTGACTGCTGCTCATGGCTATGGTTGTGAATGGAGGAATCACTTTGTCTGGCTAAGTGACTTTGCTGCTGAATTAGAAGCAATAACATCTATGCTGGGCAAGAGATTTAGAGATGTCATGTACCTCTACTTCTGTCTTTTAACCTAGAAAGAATCCACTGCACAAAGAACAAAATACAAATTTACATTTTTGGTAATGGCAATGTGGCAAACATTAAATCACCTGAAAAATGGAAAGTTTTCTACTAAATGTCTAATGATAAATATTTCCATACAATAATAATACTTTTCTATCCTCCCTTTAATAATACTTTTTATCCTCCCTGAAGGCTTTCAAGTCATTTCTCTATGAAAGTTCTGGCACAAATCTTGTGAAGATTCTAAGTCACTGATCTTAAGCAATGAATGCTCCTCATGATGGCTACTTAATGGTCTAGAAATCATAGCAGTGGTATCACTTGACTCACATGTTTGCTTAGAAGATATAGACTTCATTTTGGATTCAAATGGACTGATTATAATATAGATATGCTCTCTCAGTTTCTAGTTACTCAGGAAACTGTGGTAATGTGTGCTTTATGCTGCATGCAAGGAGGTATAAGTCTATCAATCCAGCTGTCTTTTCAAAATTTGGAACATTAGAAAAATAAACTTTATCCCATCTTCTCACCAAATTCTGGCCAACTCTTGATTTAGCAGTTTTAGATTTCTTGAGATGAAATGATTTTTAAGGTTTTATCAAATGTACAAACAAATCTACAAAAGTGATAGATTTTTACTATTTCGAATATGTTAATTTTTCCAAAACATTTCAAATTCTATCCCTATTATGTACCCTTTCCTTTTTCTACTGATGAGTTATTCTGTCCATCTATTTCTACTACCACCCTCTAAAAATGAATAATTGCTTACTAGAGGCAATTGGTGCACACCTCTCAAAACCATATATTTTATTGAATTCATGGTCCCTGAATTCCTATTATTCAAATTATCCACAGGCATATCTTTTAGACACTAAAGTGTTGATAATTTACAGGTGGGATCTTTAGTTAGATCTTACATATGACAACTCTGTATATGTGAGTAGGAAATTCATTGAATAATAAAATTCACAGTTAACTTTTTCCAATCAGGATAGTAATAGAA
Source organism: Avahi laniger (assembly GCA_963575035.1). NCBI lineage: Eukaryota > Metazoa > Chordata > Mammalia > Primates > Indriidae > Avahi > Avahi laniger. The sequence goes on along the minus strand of CAUYSK010097988.1, from coordinate 13,253 downwards.
ATCAGGAATATAGAATTTATATGTATCAGCAAAAGGTGCTAATAATGTATTTTATATTTTATTAAATAATAGACTGTTTAGCAAAATAGTATCCTATAAAGAGAGAGAAAGCACTATTCTTTTCTTGAAAAATGTGCTTTGCAAAAGTTTGAGCTAAGTTCACCTTTAAATATCTATACACTTTTTAAAAAATGTATTTAGTATAAGAAAACTACAGCCTTTAACTGTAGGGCACTATATATATATTATATGATAATGCATATGCATGTATGATATATATGACATACATGTACATTTGTGTGAGTCTGTAACTTAATGGAAAATTATCCAAGTACATACTCATTATCTAAATAATTTACTATTGAATTAAAAATCCTGTTGTTAAACTATCGGTGCATATGTTTTTGTTTTTGTTTTTGTTTTTTGAGACAGAGTCTCACTCTGTTGCCCTGGCTAGAGTGAGTGCCGTGGCGTTAACCTAGCTCACGGCAACCTCAAACTCCTGGGCTCAAGCGATCCTATTGCCTCAGCCTCCCCATATGTTTTTACTTTATATTTTATACCAAAATATTCTGTAGAATTTCAAATTATAGAACTATAATCCAGTTCTTGAAACCGATGTCATCCATATCAATAGGTAGAATTAAATACAGACTGTAGAATTCTATTTAAATTGAAGCAAACCATAAACTCTTGAATGATGAGGAAAGTGACTTCAGTATCATTGTATTTCCCAAAATGCCCTACACATAATAAGTATATAATAAATATCTTATGAACAGATTGAATTTGGGACAAAATTATGTGTTTTTTTCTTCTATAGTAAACTATGCAATAGTAAGATTAAAGGAGATGGTTAAAACAATTAGCTGAATATGTCATGAAAATGAACTGCATTTGAAGAGGATGTTTCAAGTATCATGCATATCATTCATACATACATTACATATCTCATACAGGAAATGGCAGTGCAGCTGTTTGCTGCAGTACATTTTCTCAAAGCAGGAAATAAGGCCACATACACTCAGCCTGAGGATCCAGGTACATCATTTACTAGCTATTGTCCCAAATGTATATTTCTGCTTCTTTTGGTCTAAGTGAATTATTGCATAGCATGAACATAAGAGTTGATTAATTATTTTAAAAAGGAGACTTTCTCAAGGAAGTAAATATCTTCCAAAATCCACCTGTGTGAAATTCCTGTTACATATCTGTGAAATGAGTACTGTCCACCTGTGTTATTTTCCAAATGCATGTTGTATGACAGAGAATGAATCAGATGGAATCTTTGGAACTGAATCTTTAATTCACATCAGAACTCAGGTCTATGAGTGATAAAAGGCCAATCCAATCAGTAGTTAAGTCAGACTTATCCAAAATCTCTTCAGCCACCTAACTCGTAAAGGAGAGTAGTTAAAGGGAAATAATTTACCAGATTTTTAATACCGAGAGAAAGAAAGAGAGTGTCTTGTGTCCAGGCCAAATGTTTGCTTTGAGAGTGCTGGTAACTTGCCGCTCCATAAGGTGAGAAAAGTAGTCTCTGCCAAGAAATGGTCACAGCATTATGTTACAAACCTCTCCTTGGAAAGAGGCTGGAATCGATGAAGGTTTGGCCTTAGGGCTAAGACTCTCATCCTTCATATCAATACAACTCAACTGCGCAGAACCACTTTTTATTTATCTCTGTATGACATTAAATATAGATCTTGGAAAACTTTAATCTCTAGACATGGTAGGAAGGGGCAGTCAAATAAATGTTTAGACTGACTAATGCATTTGACAGACTCAGAGACTTCATAGTCACCAGGGGAGTTCCTCTGCCAAAAATCAAATAAATCAAAGAACTTGCCAAGAAACTAGCTAGTGGGGAGGGGGTTTGTGGGCAGCCATCATAGAGCCCAAATCTGCTCCTATAAAATATGTTCAAGAGTTTAGCATCTGGGTGTTAGCCTGCCAGCTGCCAAGTATCTGGCCACAGCTGTTCATGGGGAGGGAGAAGCTGAAAGTACACAAGGGTGAAGGGGAAGAAGAGTGGTCAAGAACACATGAGACAGCAATGCCAAACAGACCTTCTAAATGCAAAGAGATTTGTTTTCTTGCTGTCTTAACTAACAGTCAACAACTTTTGAGTGGAGGTGATCAGTCTTTTCTGAGTTGTTATCATGCACCGTGGGAACATAATAAACAAATGCACGGAATTAAATCCAATTCTACGATAGTCTTTGAAAATGTCATCCATGATATTTTAGCAAACCCAAAACTGGGTAGCAGGCAAAGATATTTTGGGGGTCCTCTTTCTATTTATCTATCATCACAAAGGCCCCGGCTAAACTAATGCCTATCTATGGAGACTCAGGAACCCTTCCAGGTGTGCTGCTTGCACATTCCCTCTGAGGTTAAACCCTCGAAGATAAACCTTTTCTCTTATGTCATCCATATCCTCAACACTGATCTTTCGGAAACCTCATTCTCACATATCTATTTTCTTCTCTAGAATTGTTAGGAAGTATAGTATGATTATTGTTAAAGGACTTATAATATTGGCTTATTTCTAGGTCTGGTAATACCCTTGAGTTTCGAAGGAAAATATAATAAAGTATGAATTACTAAAAGCAAAATATACTTTTAATGCTTAAGGCAATCTAAATAAGAATCAGACTCCTTTTGAAAACTCTTAATAACAGGTAGGAGCTTAAACGTGTAGTGGATTTATCAGATTTTACTGTCAGACTGTCCTTCTTTAGATACCATGTAGTCTGAAAATAATCTGAGTATCCTTGGAGGCTTTAGCACTTTGGATTCACCTCATATAATGTAGTGAAGGTAAATATTTAACTAGAGTTCAGGAAAATCCAAGCTGACATGAGAAAGATGAGATTTAAATACATGTAGCCCTGTCTAGCCTGATCAAGCACTGCCTACCTGGGCCATTCAAAAGTATCATGATCAGAAACTCTCCCATAATACCTCGGGAAGAGACATACTCCCTTCTTTATAATGTTGTTTATGAATATTTGAGCTAATATTTAAAGTCAATGTTTATTTTTACTAAAAGTACATTTAGTTAATGCCTGCTACTTTAGGCCTATAATTTTTTCAACTCACTAAAAATTTTTCCACATTGCCAGTACTTTTAGTTACTTAAAAAAAAAAAAACGAACTTACCTTTGAAGGAAATGAAAAGGTAAGTGGATAGAGTATTTGGGAAAGTTCAGATTGTCTACAGAGTAAAGAAAGAGGGCAGTGTCTCACAGGAAGATGAAAATTGTTTGTCTTCACCTGTTCAATTCAAAAAGCAATAATTGATTGTGTACCTAGAATGCACCAAGCACTGGGGATAACAAAATAGATAAGGCACTCCCCTTCCTTGATGCAGTAAGTACTATTTTTGATAAAATTACATTAATAAGATAAACTCTGTTTAGATACATGCAAATCATTTTTAAGTGTGGTTCTCATTTGACACTTATAGGCATACAGCAATCTGGATACTATTTCCATTGAGTCTGACAGCAAATTCTATAAATCTATTTTATTGATAAAAATGCATTATAAATTTAAATCAGCCCTAATATAATGGTAGCATACATATCATATATCTTGTGCTTATAAAAGGTTTTTCTAGTGATAATTTAGGAATCTTATCAATTTTATTGAAACCTTGCATCTAAAAGGATTTCTTTTGATGTTATATTAATGTTCAGATCCCAATTTATCCAACATTTTTAATACAGCAATCAATATTTTGGGAAACATGCATGTGGTATTCTCTTCTCTCTCTCTCTCTCTCTCTCTCTCTCTCTTTCTGTCCTTTTAGACTAAGCATTTGCCCTTTCAGTATTCTCTGAAATATTAATCTTTCAGAGGGGAAATTAGGAGTTGTTACAGAACAAAGGCACAGCAAAAGATGAGGTAATAGTCTACTTCTGGAATATGAAAACAGGACTTTGAACTAAGAAAATAGAATATTGTCTTGACAAAGGAATGCCTAACTACCTTCTATCTATTCTTTTAGCTTGCCAAGGTCTAAGCCTAAAGGATCTGGTTCGTTGAGTTCTATAAAAATAACACATTTGCCACTAATAGCAAATTAAGGAAACATACTGCTTAATGATAGAGGCAGATAGGAACTGTCATATAAGCAGTGATAATTACACATATCTAACAGCTGTTATAGCGCAGGCTCCAGTTATTCAGAGTAGACATGGGCCATAGTACAAGGCAGTTCTAGAGGCCCTGCTAAATCAGAATTAACCCTGTTGTTTCTGGATGATGGGGACGTTCAATGAGCATCACAGAGAGAACTGGGTATTTGGATAACATAGGGGCACTGGGAATTTCAGAGAAATGTCTATTAAACAAATTATAGGGGAGCATTTCAATGTTTTATCAACTGTCTGATCTTATTGTTATATATGATTTCAAGTAAGGAAATAAATAATGCATACTAAATAAACAAATAAGATAACTTATTGCTCTGACAAAAACAAACATAGAAATGGAATAAGAGAGTCTGATCATGAGCCACTTTAGGTTTGAATCTTTCTTAGTTGGTGACATTTGAATAGAAATGGGGATGACGAGAAGGAAGGAGCACTGCAAAAATACTGGGGAGAATGCTCTAAGGGATGTGGCCAGCAAGTATACTGTATGACTGTTTTGTAACTTAAAAATTAAAACTAAATAAAATACCATTTGAGCAGATATATACAAAAGTTCCTAAACACTTAACAATTAATATAAAAATAGTACATAGTTAAGATGCTGGGATAATAGAAATGGAAAAGAAAGCCTGGAGCAAGAAAGCTGTCAATAGGGGGAAGTTCAGGGAATTACGGTTAAAAGTATAAAATATTATGGAAATTTGAAGGCAACCTCTAATTTCTCAATGAAGTGTCATCAGTTAGGCCTAGGATAGAGGAATTATATGATAATCAGATGTTTTGTTTCCAAAGTGCCAAGTATAAGCCTTCAGAAATATGAGCATGTTCAAGTATGAAATAGTTAAAGTAATTGCAAACTGCAATTACTTAGTTCATAGTCTGTTGCCTCCATCTTGACAATGTATCCTCTAATGATGAATCTGGGCTTCGCCATGCAGTTTGCTTTGGCTAAGCAAATGTGATTCAAGAAAAGACTTTAAAAGTTATTGCATATTGTGGCTTACTTTCTCTGGCTGCTTTTGGAAATCTGAGATTACCATGTGAGGATATCCAGCTAGCTCGCTAAAACAGGGGGCCTCAACCTATGGTGAGGTGTATAATTATTTTATTATATATTACAATGTAATAATAATAGAAATAATGTGCACAATAACTGTAATGTGATTGAATGATTCCGAAACCACCCCCACCCCACCCCAGTCTGTGGAAAAATTGTCTCCGTGAAAATGGTCCCTGGTGCCAAAAAGATTAGGGACTGACCACTGTAAAAGATAAGTGACCACTGAGAACAAAAAGGCCCAGCTGAGACTACAAGATTAAGCACCATGCCTGTGACAGGCTCCACCTGAGCCACCCCAGACAAGAAAAACCAACTAGTCAGCACACAGAATATACATTTACCACAGATGATGAATGGGCCCCTCGTCATAACAAGAGGCCCTGGTTATGGTCTGGGGTCCTGTTTTAAACTGTCTGGATTGGGCCCTCCTTGTGGTTCAAATGTCACTATTGAACCATTTGATGGCTAATGACATGATAATTAGCCTTAGGTTACTCTAGGTCATTTTCCAGATCCTATTGTGCCTAGGCTGTCTGGTCCTTGGGCTGAGGAATTCCCTGCACTTTTTTTTGCAGATTGGCAGGGTGTTCCTCCTTCCCCCAGGTGTGGCAATTGCTTGGGGCAAGATCAAGGTGGGGAAGCATCAAGATGGGCACCTGCTCTTGTCCTTCTTCCCCATTTGTGGCAATTGCTTGAGGCAGTACCAAAGTAGGGCACCGGCTTTTGTCCCTAGGAGAGCTAGAGATCCCTTACTGTCTACCTAACAATAACGCTTGAGAGAGAGCTTCTTATGTTCCAACTGCTGTTCGAAACATTTTTTCATATATTTTCTCATTTAATTCTTATGTCAGACAATTTATACTCTATAATTTCCTGATTCTATCGATGGGAAATTGAGGCTTAGAATGTTTAATTAACCTTACCAAGCAGCTATCAAGTTGTTGCCTTTCCTAGTTACTCTCTATTTGCCTTATCATCATATTTCCAATTAGATTGAAAACTGGAGGGCAGCTTTGTAAATCTTGAAGCACCTAGCTCAGTGTTGTGGATAAGCAGGTGAACAGATAGATTGGCTTAACTAAATTAAATAATATCATTAAGAAAATGGGAACAGGTAACTTCAGTCTTTAATTTATAAACATGGTATGGTACAAGGTTTACAGGAAGATATTGAAAATGGGCTTATACTAAGTTTGGACTTTTGTGATTATGCTAAAAAAGCTATACTCATGGGTTTTGAGATTACTCTGCTCCACAGATGAGCAATTCACCATAAGTGAGCAGCAGTAGATAAGCCAATTCATTTTCTTTCCAAAGCACTATAAATAACAATGTTCCAGTATATTCCTGTAAAAGAGAACACTTTTGTTTTGCTGTTACATGTGTTGTTCGACTATTTGGGGATGTATTCATTATGACTAATTTCAATTTTTTAGTGAAAAACATTTTTATTAAATTAATTTTATTTGAGTCATAGAAACTAACAAATTAAATTTTTTGAAGGAATATTTCCAATACTAATGAGATATTTCAAGGCTATGTCCAATCATGTGATTTAAGGAACAAATTTTCTTCTTGTTTGCTTAAATGTTGGTAGAATTTACTGAGGATTTACTATAATATTTGCTAAGATTAGATGAACAGGTGTGGTCTGCTATATTTTATTAATGTTAGTGACCTCCTGCAGCCTAATAAAATGCTTTTTAACTTGAATGTCATTCGGATGTATTTTTCAAACTTTTATTTCACCCAAATCCTCCACAGACCATCAGGGAAATATAGGGAAATGTGCTTACCATTAATCAAAAAGAGAATTATTGCAAACAGTATGTATAGAAACCGACTGAGGTAGTATCACAACATTCCATTTGGTTGACTATATCCAGGCCAGTGCAGATCAAATTGAATTCCTAAATGTTTGATCTGATCTACTTGTGAAGACAACAAAAATGGTGGAAAAAAGCAGACTGTGAGTGTCCATCTGATTGATGGCTTGTGTTCAATTTCTACGATAGTGAGCAAAAGTCAATCTGATCGGCCAAATAAATATCCTGAGAGATATTAATCACACAGCATTATGACTAGAAGGGACTTTAGAGATCATCTGGTGGATGCCCTCGCTTAATAATTTAGTAAACCCAGTCTCAGACAGATTACATTTTACTCAAGGTTTTACTTTGAGTTATAGGAAATGCCAAGCTACAACTTCATATTTACTTCCTCTAAACCACTGTGCTTTCCAGTTAGCAATTTTTAAGAGTGAGGTTTAGAGCACAGGAGGGATGGTTCTGAAGAAGGGATGCAGCAGTGGAGAAACAGAAGAATTGCTCATGTAAGAACATTGATGTTTTGTAATGTGTTAATGAGAACTTATCTTGCCATTCTACCCATGATAAGCTACCTAAATATTTACATACATGAGCCTAAGAAACTATCACAGAAGGTTATAAGTTAATTCTATTTTCTCTAGGGTCATTTGCATTTCTATTCAATTAATTTCTTCATTATAATATGTTTGTTTATTTTGCTGAGGGTAAATCTATATCATCTTTTTTCCACTAATATAAAACCTTCATTTATTGAGTGCTGTAGTGGATAGCACTTACAGCTGCATGAGCCAATGTTAAATTTTTAGGAATTTTATGATCTAGCTGTTAAATATAGCCATTACTAAAAATTAAATTATATAAACTAACAGTGAAATAAATTACATTAAAATCATAGGGAATAAATAATATTATCAGTTTATATTTATTCCTTTACTATTATTCACTATTTACTATTGTCTATTTTACTATGATTTTGAGATTAATTATATCTATGGTAACTGTATGGTAGAAATACCATATAACATGGTGCACTACATGAATCTGTGTCCAACTTTTCATTCAATCATATATGTTTACTAGCTTTGAATCAGTTAGTGAGAGTATTTATACTATGGAAACCAGAAAACATTACAAAGCAGGGCTTGGTGCATTGATTTTTTTATTCCCACAGAGAGCTAACTTTTAAACATTTTTCAGCACACAATTGCTTATAATTCACTTATGCTCCACCTGAAACCCTAAGAAGTACTTAAAATCTTAAGTCTGCTATCATTTGACCACTGCAATATTGACCACTAATGTATTTCAATTCTCTAGCAGGTTGGGATATCCTTGTGAATACTTTCATAGGGTATCCATGGTATTCTGCAAGCATTTGCTTATGATCAAGAAATTCACTTTACGTCATGGCAAACTAAATGCAGCAGTGGGTCCATGCTCATTCAATTCACTGGTCTTACCATGTTTCCTACCATTCTGAAGAAGCTGGCTTGATAAAACAGTGGAATGGCCTTTTGTAGACTCACAGCACCAGCTAGGTGGCAATACTTGCAGGATTAAGGCAAGATTATGTAGAAGGCTGTATATGCTCTGAATCAGCATCCAATATATGGCTGTGTTTCTCCTATCACCAGAACTCATGGTTCTAGGAATTAAGTTGTAGAAATGGGAATAGCACCATTCACTGTTACCCCTGGTGACCCATGAGCAAAATTATTCCTTCCTGTTCCCATGACCTTATGCTCTGATGGTCTAGAAATCCTAGTTCCAAGAGGAGGAATTCTTCCACACCAAGACACAGCAATGATTCCACTGAAGTGGAAGACTGCTTCCCAGCCACCTTGGACAACTCCTGCTTTAAATCAACAGAAAAGAAGAGAGTTCCTATGGTGGCTGGGGTGATTGATGTTGACTACCAAGGGGAAATTAGACTGAGACTCCACAATAGAGGTAAAGAAGAGTATATTTGGATTACAGGAGATCTCTTATGTATCTCTTAGTATTATCATGTCCTGTGATTAAGGTCAGTGGGAAATTACAACAACCTAATCCTGCTAGGACTACTAAAGGTCTGGACCTGTCAAGAATGAGAGTTTGGGTCACATCCCCAGGTAAAGAATCATGACCAGCTGAGGCACTTGCTGAAGGAAAAGGAATATGGAATGGGTAGTGGAAAAAGTAATTATAAGTACCAGCTATGACCACCTGATCAGTTACAGAAACAAGGACTGTAATTGGTATGAGTAATTGTTAGGTAGATAGTTAGGATCTCCCTGGCTCTTCTTGGGACAAGGGTTCCTTGTTTTGGTGCTGTTTCAAGCAATGTCTCCACCTGGGAAGAAGGATAAGAGTGGACACTCCATTTTGGTGTTGTCCCACCCTTAATCCTATCCCAAGGAACTGCTATACCTGGGGATGGAGGGGATGCTTTATCAGTCTAGGAATTACCCAGCCCAGGCATAATAAGATTTAGAAAGTGACCTGGAGTAACCTAAGGGTAATTAATATGTCATTAGCTTAAATCTGCACTGTGGTTTATCCCCATCCCCCAGGGTGGGCTTTCTTAGAGGGAGCTTGTATATGTAGATGGAGTTTTAAGGACACCTGTTGATCATTTGATAATATCCTCCACCTCCCAAAAACCCTCCTCCAGACTGGGTTAATAAAAGGAAACAATTTGAGAAGTAAGAAAGTGAGTGGGTTAGTCAGTGGGTGAGTTGGTCTGTCTCTCTCCACTCATGGAAACAGATCCATTTTATTCTACAACAAATAGCTGCTCTTATGAAACTGCTCCCTGCCTGAGGTTACTCCATCGTATTGGGCTTGTTGGTGATTTTTGGAAGAAAGGAATCAGAGGACAGGGATAATGATCTGGACTTGACACTTTGGTATGTCTGGTCATTCTTTGGCCAAGAGCACACCAAGAATTGGGGGCAGACTCCCACCCTGACATCTTTGGTACCAAAACCTGGGATCCTGACATCTTTGGTGCCATGACTTGGATTCTGACATAATCATTCTTACTTTGTTATGAATATGATAGAGTGTGTGTATATATGTGTAATCTTTGTTGTTTCCCTCTCTTATTCCCTTATCATGTAGCATAAGATATATTGACTTTATATCACAGTATTTAAGTATTGATTTTATACCATAGTATTTCAATCACAGGATATGAAAAAGAAGAGTAAATATCACTTAAGAACTTTACCTACTATCCTGGGAAGGAGTTACTGCACTTTCAATTGTATACAGGATAGTTGTATCATGTTTGGTGGAATTGACATTGTTACTGTCTTTATTAGGAAATTAAGTATGGTTTAAGGAGTATGTATACATGCTAGTTTGACAAGGGATAGATTCGTGATATTTAATTTTGTGTATCAACATGACTGGGTCACCTGGTGCCCAGATTTTGGATAAACCTTATTCTGAGTGTATCTGTGAGGGTGTTTCTGGATGAAATTAACATTTGAATTGGTAGGCTGAACAAAGCACATTGCCTTCCCCCAAGTGAGTGAGCTTCTCCCAATTGCTTGAAAGCCTGAAAAGAAGAAAAAGGTAAGGAAGAATTCTCTTTCTGTTTGCCAGTCTTTGAACATTGGTCTTCTCCTACCTTCAGACTTGAACACAGATTGGAACTATAGCATCAGCTCTCCTGGGTCTCTGGCTTGCCAACTCCACATCTCAGGACTTCTTTTTCTTATTATTTTATAAATGAAATGAATTCAAGTGAAGTTTTGTTACATGGATATATTGCATAGTGAATTCTGAGCTTTTAGGGCAACCATAATTCAAATAGTGTGCATTATACCCATAGAGTAATTTCTCATTCCTCATCATCCTCACACCCTTCCTGTCTTGAGATTTTCCAATGAGTATTTCAATTGAATTTCCAATTAGTATTCCAATTAGTTTCCAATGAGTATTATTCCACTCTCTAAATCCATTTGTACACATTATTTAGCTCCCACTTACAAATGAAAATATGTGGTATTGGACTTTCTGTTTCTAAGCTGTTTCACTTTAAAAATGGCCTTCAGTCATATCGACGTTGCTTGAAAAAACATGACTTCATTCTTTTTGATGGCTGACTAATATTCCATTGAGTATATAAACCACATTTTCTTTATCTAGTCCATATCTTTGCTATTGTGAATAGTGCTGCAATAAAAATACAAGTGCAAGTATCTTTTTTATATAATGACTTCTTTTCTTTTGAGTAGATACCCAGTAATGGGATTGTTTGATTAATGGTTGTTCTGTTTTTAAGTCTTAGAGAAATCTCTATAGAGCTTTCCACAGAGGGTGCACTAATTTACATTCCCATAAACAGTGTGTAAATTTTCCCTATTTTTATATTCTCACCAATTTGTTATTTTTAGATTTTTAAAAATAGCCATCTGGTGTCAAATGATGTTTCAGTGTGGTTTTAATTTGTATTTCCCTGATGATTAGTGATGATGAGCATTATTTGATATGCTTTTTCACCATTTGTATGTCTTCTTTTCAAAAATGTATATTCATGTCTTTTGCCAAATTTTTAATGGGGTTATTTGGGATTTGTTGTTGTTGTTTGAATTCTTTGTAAATTCTGGATATCAGCCCTCTGTTGGATACATGGTTTTCAAATCTATACTCCTATATTGAAGGCTATCTGTTCACTCTGTTTATTATTTCTTTTGCTGAACAGAAGCATTTTAGTTTAATTAAGTCCCATTTGTCTATTTTTATTATTGTTGCTTGTGCTTTTAAGATTTTAGACAAGATAGATCAAAGACTTAAGTGTAAGACCTGAAACCATAAAGAATACTAGAAGAAAACCTAGGAAAAACCCTTCTAAAGATTGGTCTAGGCAAAGAAATCATGAATAAGACCTCAAAAGATCTTGGGACTTCTCAAGTCTCCATAAATTCATGAGCCAATTCCTCATAATAAATCTCTTTAAAGATATATCTTCTACTGGTTTTACTTCTCTGGAGAACCTAAACTAGTACAGATAGATAGCTTTATGCAATGACAGGAAACTGGACTTTAGAGGCAGATAAACCAAAGTCCCACTATTCTTATTCCTGCCAATTTGTTATTTGTTTTCTCTTAACCTCAAATAGTTTAGTTTTCTTTCTTTCTTTCTTTTCTTTTCTTTTCTTTTTTTTTTTTTTTTTTTTTTGAGACAGAGTCTCGCTCTGTCACCCAGGCTAAAGTGCAATGGCAGCATGATAGCTCTCTGCAACCTCCAGCTCCTGGACTCAAGTAATCCTCTTTCCTCAGCCTCCTGAGTAGCTGGGACTACAGGCATACACCATCGCACCAAGCCAATTTTTTTTTTTTTTTTGTAGAGATGGGATCTCACTCTTGCTCAGGCTGGTCTGGAACTCCTGGCCTCGAGCAATACTCCTGCCTTGGCCTCCTGAAATGCTAGGATTACAAGCATGAGCCATGGCACCCAGCCAGTTTAGTTTTATTATACATAAAATGTGAGTATAGTAATGTCTATCTCATAATAGTTTTTTGAAAGTTAAATAAAACAAATAACATTAAATACTTAAAACAGTTGTTGAATTGGTATATAATTAACAAACACTGGAATATCCTTCTTATTCCATAGCAACAAGGGACATTGCTGTATATCTGAAAATAACAACAGAATCAACGATAAAGCATTCTGTTGTAAACAAGCCCAATGTTTATGAATTTAGGCTTGACGTCAGGCTTGTGTGAGTGCAATAGGATTGAATTTGACTATAAATTTGCCACAGACATCACAGCCATGCAAGAAGTGGTAACTTGTAAACATAAGTACCACAAAGTAGATCCCCTCTAAGGAAGGGGACCAGACCCACTGAATCTTTGAGTCCATCATGCATGTAGAAGCATAGCCCTTAGCTCAGCTTCATCAAAGTGTGAACACACTATTAGCTTACTTCCAAATATCATTCCTCCCATAAGTATATTAAAGTGTTTGCCCTGTCCATCCTCATGAAATTCTATCTCCACAGTCACTCTATTTATAGAATTCTGCATAGCAAAACAACAGACTTATGAAAACATCATTAAAATCTTTTTTCCCCAAAATTGTTACACCAAAAGTTTTTGTAAAGCTCCTAAGCCAGCTGTTACTCTACTATAATACTGAATGTGTTTTAAAAAAGAAAAAAATAATAAGCCAATTGATAAGGATACAAACATTGACTTTAGATT
>CAUYSK010097987.1:0-11712 GCA_963575035.1 Avahi laniger | reverse complement strand
CTCCCTCCCTTCCTTCCTTCCTTTCTTCCTATCTGCTTAGAGAGAAAGAAACTTTTGATTTCTCCATCAGTTAATCACTCAGCTTGCTGATGATAGTGGCAGTCATACGAAGACTACCTCTTAGCCATCTGTAGGTTTAGACTGCTATTGACAGTCAGTGTTCTCTGAGTTTTGTTGATAAATAGAATCATTTCTGAAGTCATCGGTAGTAAATTGGTTCTTTGCTGTGGCTTGCTGGTGCGGGCCTATGGAGTACGTGCTGAATTATTTGAATATTACTGTGCTGCTGCAGTCATTCATCACTGCCACTGTCCCCTCCTCTCTTGCTTGCTTGTTGATAACCGATGCAGGATGTCAGTCACCACATGCATCTGATGGGGCAGGACAAGGTGCTTGCCACCACCTGACTTCACACAGTGTGGGAGGGAGGACCTGGGTCCTCCCTCTGCAGGGGATGGAGGGATGACGTGGATTAGAACCTAAACAAATAAAGAAACCCAACTGAGAAAGAAGCACAAAATAATAATTTATATGAAACTTATGGGAATTACTTTTAATTTGAAGTTTGGAGGAAAATTGTGAAAGACAGGTGGAAGACCGCATTTTCTTTTTTCCCTGGATGTGGAATATAAGCATTTATTTTCCACATTTATTTGATTTATGCCTTTAAAACTGACTGCCAGGTTTTTCCTTAACTAACCAAGTGTACTTCCAGAACATATAGTATATTTTCCTTCCCTCTTTTATTAGGGAAACTTAATCTAGGATATGGAAAGATGAAGACACTGAACTGGTCGATTCCTGGTGTCTTTTCTCTATAAAGCCCTATAATCCTTGGAAAACACACAAGTGTTCAGAGAAGAGTCACTGTCACCATTAAATTATTATGAAATGATGATCTATCTGGAAGAAAAAAAGTGTCTGGGATTATTCAATCCAGTGAAGAGAAGACTGGTGGTGACTTGGTTAACTTGTAAATGTACAAAGGAATAGAAGCAAAGCAGGAGAGTTCCAGCTCCTCCCCACATCCTGTAAGGACTGATATAATTTCTCTCCTCCTTACTTCTTAAAGCTCATCTCCTCCAATCTTTCTCTTGTTCTCTATGCTTCTGTCACCTTCATTAGGTGAGCAAATTTAAGCTTTTCTTTCCGCTAGTAATCCCCTTCCAGGTCTTCGCATAATTGGCTCTTTTCGTCATTTAGGTTTCAGTTAAAATGTTACCTTCTAAGGGGCCCTTCTCAGATCCTCTGATCTAAACAGCATCCCATGCCCCAGACTCAGGAATAAATCACATCACTTTCTTTCACTGTTTCTAGGACTTTTATTACTGTTGGAAATTACCTTATTCATTCGTTTACTTTCTTTTTTGCTGTTTTTCTTCTCTCAGTAGAAGGCAAATTCCATGGGACCAGGGACTTTTGTCTGTTCCATTATTACCGAACCTTAAGTACCTAGAAGAGCACCTGCTTGTAGTAGGTGCTCATCAAAATGTTTGTGAAAAGATTGAAGGACCTAATAAATAGAAACAGTAATTATAATGATGTTGATGATAGTAGGTGATGAGAATGTCCATTATATTGTGCTTTATATTTTATATAGTTCATCTCATTTTATATAAATTATTATTTATTTCTGATGAGGCTGTTAAAAACTGACATAAATGCTGAGAAAAGTTGTATATTTTCTTTCTTTTTGTTTTAAAAATATAATTCAGCATATAAAATTCTTTATTTGGAAGTAAGGAAACCATGTCCTGAGATTCTGAAGAAGCACATTTGTATCTTGTCTTGATGCTTCTCTGGTTGGAATCCCTGACTGTAATCTGTCCTATGAATATTCCACTGTAGGATGATGACTTGGAAACAGACGTGGACAAGCTGAGTTCCAAACCTGGTCTTGACCGACCCGAAGAGGAATTGATGCAATATGAGGCTATGTGTCGTGAGCTCTCCTGTAGCTTCGAGGTAGGTCATATGCTTTGGTTCTGCTCTTTGGAGATGCATGATGGGTTATTTGCAGAACCTGGGAGGCCAAACAGAGATGTCCAGATGGAAAGCCTTGCTCATCATTAGCAATCTTCTTCTGGGATCTTTCTGAGAGAAAAGAGAAATGCTAAGCAAAAATGTGAAAAAGGTGGCCAAGCTAGGATGCACGCAAGGGTTCTACAATTTGGTTCTACACCTAGGTTAGAAATATAGTCATGTGCTGCATAATGACATTTTGGCCAACAATGGACCACGTATATGATGGTAGTTTCATATGATTATAATACCATACTCTTACTGTACTTTTTCTGCATGTAAGTGTATGTGAATACACAAGTACTCACCAGTGTGTTACAGTTGCCTGCAGTATTCAACACAGTAACGTGCTGTACAGGTTTGTAGCCCAGGAGCAATAGACTGTGCTATACCATATAGCCTAGGCGTGTAGCAGGCTACCATCTAGGTTTATGTAAGTGCACTCTATGATGTCTGTACAGTGACAAAATTGCCTAATGACACATTTTCTCAGAAGGTTTCCCCTTTGTTATGTGATGCATGACTGTGGAATGAAGGTACACGTCACTACCTATTGTCTGGTGAGCAAGGTGCCCTGCCCCTATGCACTGAAAAAGCCAATGAAAATTCATGATGATTTAATTGTTATCATGTCAAAGTGAGAAAATGGTCTTAGATGGTTTTTGAAGGTGGCCATCCTGATTCCAGGCTTTTTTTTTTTTTTTTAGTAGAAACAAATTGGGAAATGTAGATGTAGTGATGTTAATCCAGAGTCTAGTTGCTGCTGCTGCTGTTGCTGCCATCAATATTTTAGATTTACTTTTTGATCTCCATTATTTTCTATGGCTCTTAATAAGTCATGAATTTGGGTACATCTAAGGGTGTAAGCTAAGTCACGTGTACAAAAGGGAGTTCATATATTCTGTTTCACTTCAGAAAGCAGAAGGGGATTGGTAGTAACAGTTTCAGGGAAGGAAATTTCAGTTCAGTGTAAGTAAGAATTTTTAAAAGTAATCAGAATTATCCTCAAATGAAAGACATCACGTTGGAGTGCAGTGAGGCTCCCATAAATGAAGTTGTTCAACCCGGTTATAATTTAGTGGGGGTGTTACAGAAGACATTCATGTACTGTTTAGAGTCAAAATCTCCTTCTAAACGTGAGTTGCTATGATTCCGTCATTTATTTGACTCTTGAAGGTCAGTCTTTCTTGGTTGACCTTGGAAAATGCTTCTGAATTCACAAGATTTATGCTTAGCTCTGAGCCCAGAGAGTAAGGACAGGGACCAAATTGTATGCTCTACCTGGAAGGAAACACTAACACACTCTTTTCCATTTTAAACCTGAAGGAACTGGAGTCCCAATTTGAAGATAATGAGAACTCTGGAGAGATTCAGTGCGCCAATCACCACATTCCCGCTGCTGCTTCCTTGAAGCAGCATTGCTTGAGTAAAGACCAAAACTCCAGGGGGCAGGAAAGAGAAGAGACAGCCCAGACTTCCCTTTTGCATATGGTGAAGATGGGGAGGTCCGCTGTACATCTGGCCTCCAGAAAAAGGCCTGTAGTGAACCCATACCAAAACGTACAGTCCAACAATCTTGGGAGAGATTCTTCTGGAAATGAAATCCTTAACACTCAGGCTTCCCTGAAAGAGGATGCCAGGGACTTAGATGCGATTTTCTGCTCAAGGATGACTGCCTTCTTCTCCAACTCCACGAGGCCCAGAGAAACAGCTGCAGTAATAGATAAGCTTCTGCAGACACACCCAAAGTGTATACCTTTCCATGATCCTTATTTTTATATGGCCAAAGCCGGAAGAACCACATCTGTGGTGGACTTCAAGACAATGGCATTTCCTGACCTCTGGGGACACTGTCCACCTCCCTCTGCCCAGTCTATGTTGGAACGCAAACGTGGAGTCCAAAGGTGATGGTGCTACTTACTTGAAAGTTCTATTTTTTCCTCTTCTTTAATATTTTTATAGGCGGGATGGTTTGTACAAATAATTCTGCCATCTATGGTAAAGTGAGCATTATTCAGGAACACGTTAAAGCCGGCCGGGAAACTTGGACCAAACACGCAACCTCGCCTTCCTACAAGGTCATTTCAGAATCCAGTGAAAGGCAGTGGTAGGCAAGGAATTCCTTATGTGATTCCCATGCAACTCCTTACCCCACCTACACTGCAAACCACCACAACAGGGAAAGATTATCTAGTTTCTGCAAATACCAGGATCTTTACTCAAAAGGAGGTTTTCAGAAAAATCAAGAACTGATTATTTGAGATCTCTTTCCTTGTTTACTGCAAACTGCTATGGGATCTCTTGCTAATAAGAGAGGGTGTGCCTTCATTCCACAGCCCCAGACTTATAGACCCTGGCTTGGTTTGGAGAACAGTTTTGCTGCATCTCTTAGGAGGAGATAGAAAGATATGTTCTCCAGGGCAGAAACACTGGGTGACAGATTATTCCCAGAATGCAGGAAAGGGGGCTTTGTCTTTAGCTCCAACACAGTAAGATTAAAACAAAAACTGCTAAAGCTGAGGAAAAAATTATTTTTCTCGAAAAAAAGTATGCAGATATTAAGTCAGTGAAGCAGTGTGCAGACCAGAACGCTTCGTTAACTTATTTTCCATGTAATCAATAAATTGTTCTCTTGATGATGGATCCCAAGAACTGCTCCTGTTTGAGCTCCTTGCTGATAGCTCTGACCCTACTCCTGCACATTTTCTGCCATGCTCAAGATTTTTGAGAAACACACCACAGGGGCTGATCTAGCACCATCTTACCCTTGCGTAGAACAACTTCCCTCTGAGTCTAGGTCTCATGTCCACCTCCCTCTCCACCTTTCCCCTTCACTTCCCCAACCCCAGTGAACTGGACTGGAGATTCAAGAAGGTAATCTGGAAGAACCCCTACACTTTCTTCTTTCCTCTTACTTAAATCTCCCAGATATTTCTGTTTCTTAGACAGAAGATTGACCTCAGCTTCCTGGAATAGACAGAGCGCGGGGAATATAAATGGCATAAGATTACAAAGGCTTATGGGAGCCTCCCTAACCTTGAGGATGCTTCCACTTAATAGTCCTAAAGTCTCCCTTAGAACTGTCTGAGTGCAAAGGACCCCCTTATTCACATAGCCAGAAAAGTTCCAAAGTTCCTCAGCCCAAATTGTCTTGACAAAACTCATCTTCAACCCAAGAATCCTCTAGCTAAAATCTAACATCGCTGCTTCCTACATACCTACTTCTCAGTGTAGTTTTATTTCTTGAGAAAGAAGAGAAAGAAGGAGGGCATTGCTGTTTTCACCCTTTGAGCTCAAGGTTGGGGGTGTTATTAAACTTCTCTCTGCTTTCATGTTTCTCTGATGACCCCCAAGGCCCTTCCCGGGTGACCAGAGGATGAATGGGGTGGGGAGTGAAGGCCGACCCTTAAAATGTTCTCAATTTTCCTTTTCAGGATCAAGATATTAGAGGATGTCCAGAGGCTTATCCAGCCAAGTGACGTTGTCAATAAAGTCGTCTTCAGTTTAGATGAGCCTCGGTAGGTGGTGTTGTACATCCACGGGATAGGGTGCATGGAGAATTCTGTTAACAGCAAGAGAACAGGAGTGTTTCATGTTATAATAATAATCCATTCCTACTCCTAAAAATAGCAGGATGAAGAGTAAGGTTAAAGTTCTATAAGAAAGAGCTTATCTTTAAGAAATGTCAAATGGTGTTCAAGAATAGCAATGATGCACGTGTTCATGAGTTCTTGATTTCATTACAGGCCTTTGCAAGATACGGCTTCTAATTGCTTAAGGTTCTTCTCCCAATTCGAGTCAGGAAATCTTCGCAAAGCCATCCAAGTGCGTGAGTAAGTAAGAAAGCCCAGGGCTGGCTCTTGGCAACTCATGAGAGCAGGTTGTGACCATCTCTTCCCCATTCTCTGTTCAATGACCCCACATTGGCAGCTTGAAATCAGCCATGGTGGGAGTATTTATGCCATAAAATTTGGCAAAGACTACAAATGAAGGTTTTTCCTGTCAGAGAGGCGGGTTTTAAACATTTACCAGCACACCACTAGGAGACTCACCAGCTATCACAGCAGAGTGAGCTGTTCACGAGAGGTGAACCGCTATGAATATGTCTTATGTTCCAAATAACAAGTCCATGTTTGGCTGCGAGAGTACTTTGACCAGAATGTTTGTACTTCGGTTATGCCAAAGCTGGATCTGTTGGCATGGAAGGGTACATGGTGCTGTTTTTCCTGCACCTCTGTAGATCATTGCTCCCACATCAGTGAACTCAGGTGGCAAAAATCACGAGCTTTCCATGGAGAGGTGGGGACCAGCCTTCATTTGAGGGAACGTGCGGTACTCTGCCTCTCTGGCAGAACCTACCGACGAGCTGTAAATAGAAAAGGGTTTCATAAGTAAGGAAAACCTAGAGCTGCACAAACTAAAAGGAAGGAAATAAAAAAAACACAAATGAGTTTTCTTTTTTCAGTGGCAGAAGAGACTGGTGTTCTCACTACATTATAATTCTGTCTACTATTGCAGTGTGGACTTTATTTCCCAAATACCAAAAGGCAAGATACATGAGCGCTGTCTGGAAAGTATCCAGATAGTGTATCCATTTACCCACTATATCCATGGCTGCATACTTTTCGGACAGCCCTCCTATAATCCATTTCCTATTGGTGAACTTGTGAAACAACAGTCCAAAACAGTTAATGGTATAGTGGCCACAGACGTTGCCAGGGCAACTTTACCTCTTCCTAACCAGGAGACTGAGCAAGTTTCCTAATTAACTCCATGCCTTTATTTCCTCACCTATAAAATGAAGACAGGGATTCTATGAGAGTTAAACGGTACACAGAAAGCTCTCAGAGTAGTACCTGGGAGCACTCCGTCAATGTAAGTTCTTACTCAGGGATGCATATTCACCGTGACTGGGGCAGAGCTCAGTACAGCTCAGCCCTGTTTTATATCTACCTGAGGACACATTTTAAAGCTTTTTCTTTTTTGGGGGAAGTGTAGTGTGATTCTTTCTTTGGTGCATTAAATATTTTAAGGGAGCCCAACCTATAAAACACAGACAAGTTGAGCTACTTGGGCTGAAGAAGAGAAAGACAATTATGTCAAGACCTCTTCTAAGCTTTTTTCTCTTTCTGTCGTAAGCTCAGCTTCTACTTCTTCCTATAGCTCCTGCTTTTATTATTTCTTCTCTCCAGATATCATGTTAGAAGGATCCAGGAGAGAAGACCAGATTAAGACTCTCCCAGTGGGACAGTTATCAGTCTGGGATGTGCCTAAGCTCTGGCCTGGCTCAGGTCTCTTTCTCTGTACATCTGCCTTTGACCAGGGTGTAGGATCCTAAACTAATCTGTCGTGGTCAGAGTAACAGAGTCAAATGACAGTAAACAAAACTGCTTATAAGTAAGAAATGTTTATGATCACTTTTTGGAGAGAGCGCTGTGGGAATAGCAGATAATTTAAAGATCGTAGGCTTTGCGGACTTGTTCTTCTGAGTGACCCTCAGTGGGTTGTGCTTCATTCACCGTGCGGTGAACTCAGTGGTTAGCATGCAAGTGCTAACATGACAGCATGAAGGCTGGACTCCATCAGATAGCTGCTCCCGTATGTCCTATACCAAGCTCTATCCTGTCAAAAATCTTACTGTACAGTGCCTCATACCAGGGGTCCAGAGTGGGAGAGCATGAATGTGCCCTTTACTACATGTAAATTAGATCTCAATGAAAATGAAACAACCCTTGCATCGCTAACCTAATTTGTGTTTGTTGCTCTGCTGAGGGATTTACATTTACTGTACTATTTAATTTTTACAAACAGCATTGTAAGTTTAGATACAATTTCCATTTTCCATATGAGGGAACTAAAGCTCAAAAGTAATGTCTAGCATCAAATAGTAATGGCAGGTCCAAACCAGATGTGATTGAATTTTCTCTGGGATATAGCACACTTGCATTTTTCTATCTGGCTAAAAAACTTACTATAGTTTAATAAAAAGATATGCTATAGTTGTGTAGCTGACCCTTCTAACACTAAGAAACTCTTCTACTCCCATGAATTCCCAAAGCCTGTGCCTGATTTTGAGAGACAAGGAAAATAACTATAATTTACCAGCCAACTGAGATCCTGGGTCTTAGATCTATAAGCCAGTGCCTGAGACATGTAGATTCTCAGTATTGGAAGTTACCTTAAAGACTTTCCAGATGACCTTCCGATGTTGCTTCTGACTCTGCAGGTTTGAGTACGACTTGTTGGTCAACGCCGATGTGAACAGTGCCCAGCACCAGCAGTGGTTCTACTTTGAGGTGAGCGGTATGCGTGCAGCCATCCCTTACCGCTTCAACATCATCAACTGCGAGAAGCCCAATAGCCAATTTAATTATGGTATGTGCTCGGGAACAGGGGCTTTCTGGAGAATACCAGCCATGATATCGCTTCTTGACTGCTTGGATTAGTACCAGAGCCTTGTTGGGTTCCTAGGGGGTTTGAAGTTGGGCTGGCACACTTTGATTGCCAGGCGTGGCAAGGCAGTGGCCCACCGATGGCGCACCGCTACTATGGAGGGGAAGCTGGTGTACCCCAGACCCCCCGTCACCTCCCCGCTGCCCCCAGCTGTGGAATGTGCGTAGCACACATAACATCCCACTACTTCCTGATTCCCTTGCTCCATCTTGAACTCTTTGAGGTTGGTGAGATCTTTCATTTATTCCTTCTCTCCGTCTCCTAAATCCCACAGGAGCAAACCTTTTGACTGCTTGTCATAAGACAGGGAGAACAGCAAAACCCTACTGGACAACACTGATTTACACCCTCAGAAAACTTTATACAAAGTTTAAATTCTCTTGAATACCCGTAGCCATTTCTGAGGAGACATTCAAGAGACAAGGACTGATTAGCAACCCATATTTATTTTGAATGTTTCTAGGAATGGAAAATTCTGTTTACTATGGCTGGATTATATACTAATTTGCTGGGTGGCTTTGAATGAGGAATAAATATTCCCAGGTGTTTAGGTTTGAGCACAGCCTTTATTTTGTAGCTGCTAAACAGATTCTTGCTGGTGTAGAAAGAGAAAATAAGAACCTTGACTCTGTATTCACTTTGCACAGCTGCTGTAACAAATTGTCACAAACCTGGTGGTTTATAACAAGATGAATTTATTCTTTTACAGTTCTGGGGTCTGGAAGTCCAAATTCAATTTCACTGGGCTAAAGGCATGGTGTTGGCCTGGGCCATGTTCCCTCTGGAGAATCCAGGAGACAATACATTTCCTTTCTTTTTCCAGCTTCTAGTGCAACAGTCCCTGCATTCTTTGGTGGTTGGTCCCTTCCTCCACCTTCAGAGCAAACAGCATAGCATCTTCACATCTCTCTCTGCTTCACTCACCTTGTGTCTCTTCTACAGTCAAACCTCCCTCTGCCTCCCTCCTATAACGACATTTCAGATTTCATTTAGGGCTTTCCAGGATAATCTCCTCATTTTAAGGTCCTTAACTTAGTCACATCTGCGAAGTCTCTTGGGCCATGTATGGTTAGCATTCGCGGTTTCCAGGGGTTCAGACCTGGATATCTTGCTGGGCCATTGTTCAACCCACCACAACTCTCTTTCCATTTTCTCTTTCTCTTGTGGATTAATTCCTGCTTCTGTTTCGCATAGGGATGCAGCCAACCCTGTATTCCGTGAAGGAGGCTCTTCTTGGCAGACCCACCTGGATACGGACGGGCCATGAAATCTGTTATTACAGGTCAGTGAGAGTGCTGCGAGCTTCCTCTTCTCTGCCCTTTGTCCCCTCTCAATTTCCTGCTTTTTCATATCAATCGTATAAACATCAGGAATCTCTGCTTGTCTGCTATACTTGTCCCTATGTCCTGATGGCAAATTCTTCGCCTTTCAGAGGCACAAGCATGTTCATTGGCACCCACAGTAGACCCCCCAAAATATCTTTTGATTTGCTGAAAGATGGTTTATCTTTATTCAAGCACATTCAAACTTTTAGACCTTGTTAGATATTTGTTGTTAGAGTTTGAAGTTGCAAACTCAACCTATGATTAAGCCTTAGCTCTTTATCTGTTTCTATTGGAGCCAGTGAACAAAAAGTCTGAGATATACTTTCTAATTCCTATCTACTCCATGCTTCAGTTTGTTGATGTTCAAGAGAGTGAATATGTGACAAGTACAGTTAAGTAACTTTTCCTCCACAGCAAGAAGATTTTTTGGCAAAAGATAAAATAGGGAGGGGTTTTAAAATTCATCTTCAATCCTTGGTCAGTAGCCAGTTTAATCAATTTCTCCTGCAAAGTTGTAATGGATGAAATTTAAATCATCTATATATTGTGATGAAAGAAATGGATTCCAGACCTAGGAATTGCTTGTGTACACATTTTCCTCAGACAGAAAATAAAATTTAAATTCATAAGGAAAAAAAAAGGATAGGAATTGCTAAGAGAGGTAGAATATATATAATTATTATTAGTTCATTGCTACTTTCCTGAAATAACTGATAGGCTAGTACAAACTCTTGCTATACTTGTTTATAAAGTAAGTCTTATTTCTTTCTGAGATTACAAAAGGCCCCTAATAAACCTAGTACCAGACATTCTAGAGTTTAGGATAGTTATCACTATTAAAAAGAAAGATAGTATATACTCTAATTTGTCATTGGGACAGAAGAACAAATACAGTAGACAAGCAAAGATAACTCTTGGCATTTGAGACTATGAGGATAGGAATTTTTTGTTTTGTGGGTCAATAATTATTTTATTAATAATTAAATGGCTAGTGTATTTTTTTAAGTTTCTGAATATTACAGGTGTACAGAAGTAATAAATGTTTTGATCAAGTAAGTTGCTTCACCTACTGTGTACAATGCACACTACCTGGGGGATGGGCACACTTGTAACTTCGACTCAAAAGGTACAAAGAAAAGGACAGGAGTGTTGCTAGACAGGAAAGATCAAGAATCTTGTTGCTGTTTCAGAGACAAAGACAAAATCACTGCAGAGATAATGAAAGTCTACAAAACACAGAACTGGGCTGACAGTCTGCAGTAAAAGAGTTGGAAGTCTTTAGTCCTTGATGCATTAGGGTGTGAATCTGAGTAGCATTTTCTGATTCTTTAGAAGAATGGCAAAATATTACAACTTTGTTGGTTTCCCATTCACCTCAATGACAATTACTCTCTGGCCCACCTATTTCAAGACTCACAGGACTTCTTCATGGTTCAGAGAGACTTAGATTAAAAATCACCTCAAGGTGATAGATTCTACAACTGCAGGAAAAAACATGAGAACCTAAATTTGGATTTTGGTGTG
Source organism: Avahi laniger (assembly GCA_963575035.1). NCBI lineage: Eukaryota > Metazoa > Chordata > Mammalia > Primates > Indriidae > Avahi > Avahi laniger. The sequence goes on along the minus strand of CAUYSK010097987.1, from coordinate 388 downwards.
TTAAAAATAACTTTTAGTTTCCTCTGGAAATAGTCACCCTCAATAAATGTGAAAGGTTCAGCTTAGAGCCAGCTTGGATGTGGAATTCAGTGAGAGACTGGACAAACACAGTGCTTTGCATCCTTTCCCAGTGGGAAGGCTCTCCCCAGAGGGTGCTCCTCTTGGAACGGGGGAGTAAGGAGAAGCCTCAAGGGGCCAAGTGTCTGCGGAAAGGAGAAGGGAGAAGCCACACTTCCAAAGCACAGCCTTGGCCTAAGGAAAGCCAATGGTAATAGCTTTGAGATTCATTAACAAGACAATTGTTATGTGATTAAAGAGCAACAGAGGGGTGAGATGAAAACCATGACTGTATAATGTAATTCATTTTTCATATCCCAGCCATGAATAC